>JAURVB010013708.1:0-170748 GCA_033002965.1 Piper betle | reverse complement strand
TGGTGGACTGTAAAATATGTATTTATGTAATAAACATAATGATAATAAAGGCACTTTCATAAAACGTTGAAAAATGTTACCCCAAAAAAAAATTGACCTAATTATATTTTTTTCAAACGTTAAAATTCCTGATTAACTACAAATTGTCAATGATTACTTTATACAAGCTATCACTGTAATAGTATAAAAAATTATAAGATTTATTGAAATTTTATATTACAATAACTAAAATATCACAACAACATTTCAAAATAAAAAGAAGAGAGGACCTCATTATATTTCGTTCAAATTCTTACATAATTACAACTTGGCAAATAGTATTTTATAAATTATAACATTTTTATAGCAATATCAAAAAAAAATTAAAAATAATTTTTTTACAATTTTTTAATTTCGACCAAACTCACTATTAAGTGGTTAAATAACATTACAAAGTAAATTGTAAAAAGATTAATATGTACACCCCCTCCTACCCATTACAAATTGTCTTTCATTTGTTTCTTCTATCCGGAGGCAAATTCCTATCATTTGAGCATTATCTCTTTCGCCAAATATATGTTGTTGACTCCAAGGTTATATGTCACTTTTAAGTGGCCTTTTTACGTACCCCTCGTGCCAAAGGGTTACAGATTTGTTGTAATACTTGCTACAGTAAACCCATTATAATATTTATTTAATTAATTTAAATCTCTTTAATTAAAAATTAAAAATTAAAAATATTTAAAATTTTAATTTCTTTAAAGATGCTTACGTTAAGGGAAGTTTTTTGAGTTTCTTAACAAGTGCACCTGACGTTATTTTTCCTCATTCACATTGGATTCCTCATTCACATTGGAAACCGTGTGAAACTTTAATAATGGATTTTAACACAATCTTTTGCTAATTTCTTGTTGTGAGGACTTGGAGTGTCACAAATATTGTGCTCACCTTGCTAGCCAGGTGCATGACAAATGCTCGGACTATAAAATTCAACTTTTATCTTACTTTCCATATTTTTTAACAAAAATAAAACTTCCAAAACTCTTAATAATTGGATCTAAGTCTCACTTTATCTTCTTTTTTCTTTTTTCTTTTTCTTATTTGAAGACAAAACGAGTCTATCTTTAGTGACCCATTAACCGTTAGTTGCATTAACAAAAGTCAATTTTTAATGTCTCCATCCAACTAATTTAATTAATTAATATAATTTCAATTAAGTAAACCAAGACATCTTTTTTAAAGCTAATCCATCAACTCAACGGGCACTTCCCTTGCAAGAATCTTGGTCGCCCCACCAACACTCCCCGATCTTCTCCGGCGACACCCCCACCGTCTCCGGCGACCCTCGCCGCCAAAGATTCGATTTTCAGCTTCTTCCGCCGTCGGAAGCAGGAAGCTTTCTCACTCCGGACAATGTCGGCGTCCCAATCTCCGGCGACCTCCCCGTCGCCTGTATCTTCTCCGCCGGCGCCTCCCCGCCGTCACCGCCAGCCGTGCCGCCCGTCTCAGCCCCGCCTCCGGCTGCGCCGTCCCCTCCCGTCGCCACTCCGCCGTCCTCTTCGCCGCCGCCGCCGCCGAGTTACCAGACGCCTCATTCGCCGCCGGCGAGTGACCGAACGCCTCCGTCGAGCGGCCGGACGCCGGAGGGGTCTGGTGGCGGGTCGCGGATGTCGCCGCCGAGATCGTCAGGGTCGAGTTCGGACTCGTCGACGGCGATTTCGATTCCGGTGGTGGTGGGAATTGCGGTCGCAGGTGTGATTGTGCTTGTTGTTCTGAGCCTTCTTTGTGTTTGTTGTAAGAAGAAGAAGCGGAGGCATCATTCGGGTGCCGAGTATGGTTATCCGCCGGCTCCGCCCCTGCCATTGAAATGTATATAGCTACTAACAAGCTTAAATATCCGGCTATTTTTTGTTTTCTGAATGAATTATAGCAATGTCATGTATATGCTCTCCCGAATTGTTTGATTGCTTTGATGTTTTTCATGCTGCAGGTTGATTCTTAAATAATGTATTATGTTCTGTTACTGCTGTGGATTTTGTTGTTATTTCATAGTCTTTGGATTCACGTCTTGGATGATCATCCATCTGCTGATGAAATGTCTGATTTTTAGTTTGCTAATTTTTTGAATGATTTGGTTATATTGTTACTTCATAGTTTTTTTCCATTTCTTGGGTGCAACATCTTCTAACAAAATAAGTATAGTGTTGTCAGTTGTTCCACATGGTATGGATTATCTTGTTACTTCATAGTCTTTGATTTTATGTTTTGGAATGTCATGTTCTGATAAAACGTTTGGATTTATCAGTTGATCCAAATGATGGAGGACCTGCCAATTGGCAACAAAATGTTCCACCTGCACATGCTGATCATGTTGTGAAAATCCCTCCTCAACCTCCTCCTCCGCCTGCATTTGCATCACGACCTCCATATTCGTCATCTGAAGGCCCTACTCCTCAGTCTTCCCTTGCCCTGCCACCCCCCACCACCTCCATTTTTAAGCAGTGGAAGATCCAGCTCTAGTTATTCTGGACTTGACACACCTCTGCCGCCACCTTCGCCTGGATATGCCCATGGATTTTCAAAGAGCACATTCACCTATGAAGAATTAGCAATGGCCACGGATGGTTTCTCTGATGCCAATCTCCTTGGACAAGGTGGCTTTGGATTTGTTCACAGAGGGGTTCTACCTAATGGTAAGGAAGTGGCTATTAAGCAACTCAAAGCTGACAGTGGACAGGGAGAAAGGGAATTCCAGGCAGAAGTAGAGATCATTAGCCGTGTCCATCACAAACACTTGGTTTCATTGGTTGGATATTGCATTTCTGGACGAAGGAGGATGCTGGTCTATGAGTTTGTCCCTAACAATACATTAGAGTTTCATTTGCATGGTAAGTTGAGTGCACTAGCTTATTTTTTCTCCATGTTCTTTAACAATATATGACCTTTTTGTCAATTGAGCTGCATAGTATGATATATTTGACATTGGTCCATTTATACTGGTTTTTTAGTCTCAGTGCTAGCAAAATGCTTCTAATGTTTGTTGTCTTTTTTGAGATCCTGCTTGTTGATGGCCTTTTGGCAAATACTTTAATTTAATCAGGTAAAGGTCGGCCAGTGATGGAGTGGTCTACCCGCCTTAAAATTGCTCTGGGCTCTGCAAAAGGGCTTGCATATCTGCATGAGGACTGTGAGTAGCTTTCTGACATATTCTACACGTATAAAGCTTTTGCAATTACATTCTGTGTTTTTATGCAGACCTGTGGCTCCTAATTCTGATAAAATTGGTCAATTGCAGGTTATCCTACAATAATTCACCGTGATATCAAGGCTTCCAACATTCTTCTTGATTTTGAATTTGAGGCAAAGGTGTGATTCTACCTACATTTAACTTGCAGTTAGTATATAAAAAAATGGACGTAATTTGATTGTGGCAGTTGACATGATAATAAATTTTATCTCTTGGGAAAATTTGCCTATGCTTATGTCAGCTTTCAAATTGTTTAACAAGTTACCTTTTACCAGGTTGCAGATTTTGGACTTGCGAAGTTTACATCTGAGGGTAACACACATGTCTCCACTCGTGTGATGGGGACTTTTGGGTAGGTCCATATTTTTCCTTATTAAAGAGTTCATCCATATATTATTTTTTTGCCTCGTGCAGGAAATATCATTACGATGTGGTTAAAGTTATACTGATGAAATTATGCCTGAAGATTAGCATTTTGGCCCAGTTTCAGCTCTGTAGATTTTTTTGCTGTTTGTCTTTAAATTTTGTTGATGTCGAGCACAAACAGTTGGGGATGTTATTTTGCATGTAGTGATATGCTTGATTATCACAAGGGTTGTGGCATGACTTAACTTGGCTGTAACAACTTGAACATGTTTGCTATCTATAGTTATCTTGCTCCAGAATATGCATCTACTGGGAAGCTCACAGATAAGTCAGATGTCTTCTCCTTTGGAGTCATGCTTTTGGAGTTGATTACAGGACGACGGCCTGTTGATAAAACGCATTACATGGATGATAGCCTTGTTGACTGGGTACTTGCCTTCTGTATCCACATGAAGTGCTGGTTCCTCGAGTTCACTGGGCTTGACTGCTGACAATTTTAATACTCTGAATGCAGGCTAGACCATTACTCGCACGTGCACTGGAGGTAGGAAACTATGATTCCTTTGTGGATCCTAGGTTGCACCATAGTTACAATAAGGATGAGATGGCATGCATGATTGCCTGTGCCGCTGCCTGTGTTAAGCATTCTGCTAAACGCCGGCCACGCATGCTTCAGGTTTGTTAGTCACTTCTAATTGTCCAGCTAGCCACCGTTTTCCCTCAAAGTCTTACTGTCCTCTGTGCATCAACGCAAAATCATGTTGAAAGAAAGTAGCAAAGTTTTTTCTCAAAGCACTTTTTGTGACACCACTCTTTCCAGCAAAAAAGGATTTAAGGAGATGAGATTGGAAGCTTTAATAGCGTCATCGTTATTGCATATGCATCATGAAATGATTGCTGACCATGCTTGTGGAAAAAATTACTCAATTGAGTTTTCTCAGCCTGCTATTTACTGTCATATTTTGAGGTGTTATCTAATATGAATTTGAAATTAAACAGGTAGTTCGAGCATTGGAGGGTGGAGTTTCTTTAGGTGATCTGCACGAAGGCTATCTACCTGGACACAGCCGACTATATGGGAGCTCTGATTATGATTCTTCCAGCCAGCAATAGAATGCCAACATGAATTTTAAAGAAGAGAAGATTATAATAGATGGCTTTGGATATCCAGGAGTATAATGACAGCAGTGAGTACTGTGGGCACTCGAGTAGAATCTGAGTCGATCCACCGTATGTGGTGAAGGTCGACAAACTTGTAGATGGGAAAAACCAAGAAATGTTGCCAAGCTTTCAGCTCTGTAAAATGTTTGCAGCCCATATTTGTTTTTGTATCAACTCATTTGTGCAGTCATGTGAACGTTCTGATTTGTGATGGGGCTGTTTTGTGAAGGGTTTGCTTCCATTTTGGTGTCCTTATATTTATTGATTATGTATTGAACTAACTTCACTTGATTAAAAAAATATAGCAGTTGTTTGAAACTGTTGTACCTTCTCTTGCTGGAAGGATGTGCATATGAGCTGTGAGGCTGAATATCTGTTGTATAATTTGAAAGTTGGTGGTGAACAGTGTTTTTGAACTGTGGACAGATGCTTTTCAACTGCCAAACTGTCAACCAGATGATTACAAGAGAAAAAAAGAGGAGGTGCAATACAAAGTAAGGTGAGGCTCACATGGGTTGGTGCTTTTAAGCTTTGGTCGCATGCTTGGTTATTGGTTGTGATAATATATGTCTCTGCCTTTTTGGTCGTCCATGAATGATTTGCCGTCTCAATTGACTATGGCCAGTCTCTCTTCCATGCTCATAAGGTGGTGCACAGCGTCCAAAGTTCAAACTATTACCTTCAGGTTGGGAAGAACTTACCTTTAAGTTCTCAAGTCAAGTGAAAGCCTTCAAGCTCATACTTATCTTATGACAAGTTGTTATTTGAAATGAGGCAATAATCAAGGCTGTTCAAAATTTAATTAAGCTTGATTTGGCTTAATTATCGATGCAAAAACTCAATGAATCAGACCTTGATTTGTGCTTGTTTGTCTCAGCTTGATACTTTATATAAAAAATAATATTTTTAACTGTAAGTAGGGTTGCTAATTGAGCGAGTCAACTCGTGAGAATTTAGCGTTTGGCTCGGCTTGACTTGACTTGAAACTTGAGATTTAAATGCTCGACTTGAACTCGACTCGAACTCGAATCTTACGAGTCAAGCTTGAGCAAGGTCGTATTCGACTCGACTCGACTCGGTTATAACTCGAACTCAACTCGAACTCGACTCGTAGCTCGACTTAATAAAATAATATAATAATATAGTCTTTAATTATATTATATTATAGTCATTTATTTATTTATTTATTTATATATATATATATATATATATATATTTATATGAAATATAATAACAAAGAAACAAGATACTTGATATGGTAAGTATATATGAAATATAATATATTCACCTTGATGACTTCAAGGTTGTGGATTCAAACTACAATGGCCTCATTTTTTAAGTGAGGTACTTTTGACTTTTAATCGAGCTGGTTTCGAGCTAACGAACGAGCTGGGCGAACGAGCTCACAAAAATTAAACAGTTTAAGTATATTCGAGCTCAAGTCAAGCTCGAACACATAAAAGATATTCGAGTCGAACTCGAACATGTATGTCCAAAACTCGTTCGATCTCGAGTTGAGTTCGAACGAGTTTTGAGCCGAGTTCGAACAAATGTTGAGCTCGGCTCACTCGCTCAATTAGTACCCCTAACTGTAAGTGTTTTAGATTTCTTTCCAAATATTATAAAAATAACACGATACAATTACAATTCAAAATAAAAATATGTATAAATAAATTTTTTAATGTATAATTATGTTAATTTGATATATTTTGATTATAATATTAAATTTTAGTATGAATCATACAAAAAGAAGGGTATTCATAAATAAAATCAAGTTATATCGATCTCAACTCAAACTCAAAGTAAATCGAGTGATAAATTGGCTCAACTCGAGTGATAAAGGCAAATTAAACAAAACTTAGCTCGATGAACAGCCGTACGAGGCATGCTATCTAATCTTTTATCTCAAGAGTTCAATGCATGTGTTCTCTTAGCATATATGTGGATCATCCATGTTATTTTGGTTGGCTACAAATGCTATTTAGACACATTTAGGCACCATTTGAAACAACTGACTTCAAATGGAAATAAATTTTGTGAAACGATATTTAAAAACAAGCATGGAAAACACAATGGTTACCTTTTTTGATGTTTTTAACATCAAGGATAAAAAATACAAATGTGAATGATATCTTATAATTTATTATATGTGCGCGTTTTACCTCGTTGACTATTTTATGTACGTGCATATATATATATATATATATATATATATATATAGGTATATATATATTAAAGGTTATTGCTGTAATCGAGGCTGTGCTCGATTTTATTTACCGCCGTTGGATTCAATCCAACAGCTGTAAATAAATCAATCTCCCCCCTCCCCCAACTCCCTCTTCCCGCCGTGGCACCCATCTCCACTGCGCCACCACCTGTGCATCCCAGCCGCGCCCGCTTCCCCATCCCCCGCCCGCCCAGTGCTCCTGCCACCCGCTCGCCCCCTCTTGCTGCATTAGTTGCCGCACCTGCCAGCCATGCCTGCCCACCTAGCCCACCCACCGCGCCAGCCCCTGCACCCCCACTGCGCCCTCCATGTCACACCTCAAGTTGGACGAAAGGACGATGACAACAAAGGATGGTTGACGACAAGACGGCGGCATCGGCACCGAGGCCGGTGGCGCTCCACAAAACAGAGCAGGAGGGGCAGCGAGCAAATTAAGGGAAAGAGAAAGAAGGGAAAAGAAGGAAAAGATGGGCGGCGATGGCGACGCTGGCCGGCGGTAGTGCAGGTGACGGCGCAACGACGGCGAGGCACCGGCGGTCGGGGTGGAGCGGCAAAAATAGAGGAGGGGGGACGATAGTCGGTAGAGGAGAAACAGGGGAGGTCGGGGAGTTCAATGGTAATTTCGTAATTAAAACTTGACTCGCTCGTGACTTAAGTTAATATTATAAAATATATCCTAAAAAATACAAAGAAATATAGTAAAATACGATAAAATAAAATAATCAAGTTCTAATAGATTATTTTATTTTATGGTATTTTAATCTATTTTTTCATATTTTGAGATATATTTCATAATATTGATCAAGTTGGAGTCAAGCTTTTATTTTAAAACTACTCCTCTTGAAAAATATAAAAAAAATAGGGTAAAATACCATAAAATAAAATAATCCATTATAATTTGATTATTTTATTTTTAATTATTTTTCTGAATTTTTACATTTTTAGGAAATTAATTCGTAATATTGACTCTAGTCCGGACCGAGTCAAATTTTTATTATAAAACTACCCCTGCCCATTTCCTTCCCAACTTGTGTCAATATCACGAAATAAATCTAGAAAACATGAAAAAATAGATAAAATATCATAAGATAAAATAATCAATTAGAACTCAATTATTTTATTTTATGGTATTTTATTATATTTTATATTTTCGGGATATATTTCGCAATATTAACTAGAGTCAAAAGCGAGTCAAGTTTTATTACAAAATTACCCCTGCAATTTCCTCCTCCCTCCTTTATTTTGCTGGCGAATCTGTTTTTCCACCCTTTGTCGTGCCACCTTATTACGAAATTATTTTATTAATTTTTTTAAAATTTAGATCGTAAAATTAAGTCTGGTCAAGAGCGAGTCAATTTTTATTACGAATTTGCCATCCACCTCTGTTTTGCCCGCACCCACTGCCGGCGGCCCGCTATGGCCGGCGACGTTGCCACCAGATGGCCCACTGCTTGCCAGCGATGTTGTCGCCTAGCCACCCTCATCAAGTCCGGCATCCCTCACTGTATCCTCTACCACCTCCCTGCCTTCTCCATGGCCGCCCACTCCATCTCCACTACCGACGTTGTTGGTGCCAACGTCGACAACCTCCTCGACCTCCTCTCCCCCGGCGGCAACGGCAAAATCCGCGCGATCGTCGACGATATCCGGGCCAAGAGCCCCTGTTCGTGCACCGTGCGGCGAAGATCCGGCGTGAAACGAGGATTTCGAAAACAAAGGTGCCGGCCAGAGCAGGCCGCCGTGGCAAGAGAGGTCGACCGCCTAGGCGAGCGCCGGGGGGGGGGCCATAACACCCTGTTTCAGCTCACCCGTGAACCGACCCGGAAATGTCACCGGCGACCGAACCGTTCGCTAATCTACTAGATTCGGTTAAGCCGACCAGGATCTACTCTCGGCGTCTCAAGATGGAGATGCAAATATGAAATGCATGAATGAGAACGATTGGGTTCTAACGTAGTCCTACATGCATGCTATGATGTACAAGCAAAATAAGACAAAACAACAAATGAGAAACCAAAAGAAAATATATACTATTTTATGAAAATACGATAACACATAACAATCTACCATGACATTAAATCATTATCTCATTCGTTTTTACCCGAGCCGAGTCTGAACTCCAAGGCTCCCTACTCATTCATATTTATCAGTTCGTTTCATAACAAGTAATTCATTCAAGCAAACACATCAAAATTATCATTTACATAACAATAACACACCATCATTATACATACGTTACACGCGGCAGGTACATGTGTGCGCGGTTCCGTGCTGCTCCTCCGCAGTCCCGACAGCTTTCATCGCTCGCATTCCTCACCTACATATATATAGAAAAACTGTCAGTAACGAGTGTTACCGGCCCGGAAAATAACTAATATCAATCTGGCACAGGAGAGCAAACTCTCCTGTTGAATCAAAACCATATACTTCCTCAAGAACTCTCATCAGGGCACATACGGGAGCCGTCGCCCTCGGGTCGACAGCGTCCCCCTTTCATTCTCATTCTCATACCGTAGCCATTTCTCTATCGCTTCTCGCATCAAATTTCATTCCTTACCGCCCTCTGCACCTTCCATATTACTCCTGGCCTTGAGCACAAAGGCTGAGCACTCTCAGGCAGTCGCCTTCAGTACCCTTTGAACCACAAGTCTAGACATGCGCTGCATTGCAGTACCCGTAAACCTCCACACTTCTCCGGGTTTGAGGAACTCAAAGGTGGAGTTGTCCGGATCCTTCGGGAACGAAGTGGGTTCTCCCCAGCTCCAGAGCCCGCTCTTCCGAGCACACGCCCTATCTGAAGACGTGGCCGCAAGTACCCCTCATCCCATCTCTCACCGAAAACACGAAAACTATACATATATAGGCCTGGGTTGGGATTTATACAATAGGCCCGAAGGCATCGTGAGCTGGATCTGAAGTTCGAAAACAAACTCGAGGGATCTCATCCTCGAGGGTTATTAATCCGAAATAAAACTATTGGCTAAATGGCCCGAGTTAAGTGGGATCCGATAAAATGCCACTTAACTCGTCCTGCACATAATAAATCAAATATACAATAGAGTAGCCTAAAACAGAGAACGAGTTCTAAACGGACCTGGTAGAAGCTCCAAACGGGTCCACGCGCCTAGGCTGCGAGCTCCTACACCGTACCTACACAATCAAGCTAAAAACTAACGCCCGCATGATGAATCACACATCCTATAACATGCACACACAATCAACACAATCACGCATCAATCAACACACATCAACCTATATCAATTCTAGCAAGCCTACTTAGGCTAATTTGCATTAGATCATGATCATTACCTAGTTACCCTAATTTATTTCTTAGCCTCCATTTTTAACACCACTCAATCAAGCAAATTTCATATTTTATCCTTAATCAAATCTACATTTATATATATTATTATAACATACAATTCACCAATCCTAGCATGCAATTCTAATAATCAATACTTTCAAATAATTAAATTAAAATAAATTATACCTCGCATCGTCGAAAATCGGCGACGGCTAGGGTTTCCGTTTCATGGCTCGAAACTCGAATTTGGCACCTAGCGGCGTCCGAAGTCCGATCAGATTGGACCAGGTGCGTTCGGCGGATGATCCGGCGAATTTCCCACGAATCCAATTTTTCGGCGGTTCCGGCGGTTTTCCGGCGAGTGTCAACGGTTTTCCGGCGGTTTTCCGGCGATGATTCGGGACGGAGCAATCAGGGGGTCTATCGGCACCAGCTCGACGAGCTTGGTCCGATGGCAGTGTCAAACAAGGTAGCCGAGGCGGCGATGGCCGTCGACGGCGGCGTCAAAAATGGGCGGCGGTGGCGGCGTGCTCCGATCGAGGCTGCAGCCGGCCTCGACGGTGGTCGGGATGGTGCGGGAAACGTCGGCGACGGCGAGGGTGGTCGTCAGGGCCACAGCGGCGGCGGCGCGGCCCGGACGGCGGCGGAATCCGGCTCGGAGTGGCGACGGCCGAGGTGGTTTCGTGGGGCGATTCCGACGTCGTGGCGGCGAGATGGTGGCCGGGGTGGGTCGTGTCGGCACGGCGACTGCACGGCGGGGTGGGGCGGCGTTGATCGGCGGCAATGCGGCGTCGGCAGTGGCGGCGGCGGCGACGACCGTGGGTGGCGCGGCTAGGGTTTGGAAGGATAAGTGTCGGGAGGAAGAAGAAGTGTTGTAGTGGCAGTTTCGTAAATAAGTATTGACTCGATTCCTACTCGAGTCAAAATAATAACTAGTTTGTAATAAATTCTTTAAAAAATCTAGAAAAATATGGAAAAATTCCATAAAATAAAACAAACACAACAACATCCAAATGACATGCTCTATAACTAATAACCCACCTGAATATGATCCAACGCGTCCTAATTCGTCATTCGGCTCTAAAAATATTTTACGATCAAATAAAAATAACAATGAATACTGCATACCTCCATATACTTGATAACCTATTTTTCATCATCTTTTTGACGTTATCATTGTACACTTGAGCATACATGACCCTCATCGCTCATAACTCACAGTTGGCCTCAACTCAGCTCGCAGTCCATGAAGCTGACTCGACTCGAACCGACGGTTGAACCGACTGGTTCACTCCCGTAAAACTCTAACTCGAGTCACGGGTTTTACAGGCGGAGAGGTCGAGTGTGGAGGAGGGAGGCGAGCTACTGACGTTGGTGGGAGGGGTGGGGATGGTGGTGGTGGGTTGGATAATTGAATCCAACGGCTGGAAATTGCAGTATAGCCACCCCACCCTCATATCTATATATATATATATATATATGGGGTTGGGTAACCATTGGGGGCGACCCCAGGAAAATTTTCCTGGGGTCGCCCCAAATCTGGACCATCCGATCATAAGGACGGTCCAGATCTCTTCTTCTCAAAACCCTAACCCCTCCCCTCCTCCCATGCGTCGCCGCCGCTGGGCCGCTGTCGCTGCCGCCGCACGACCCCACCCTCGCCGCCACCGTCGCTCGCCGCCGTCTGCGGGCGTGGGCGCGAGCAAGGAGGAATGGCGGCGGCGTGTCGGGCCCGTTGTCGCCGCGTTGCCGCGCTACCCCGCCCCCGCCTCCACTGTCGCTCGCCGCCGTCTCCTCGTGCCCCCACGCTAGGGACCCTCGCGCCGCCGTCCGCGGGCGTGGGCACGGCGAGGAGGAATGGCGGCGGCGTGTCGAGCCCGTTGTCGACGCGTCACCGCTGTTCCTCCTTGCCGCACCCACGCCTGCGGACGGCGGCGAGCGACAGTGGCAGCGAGCGACAGTGGCAACAGCGAGGGCGGGGTCGCACGGCGGCGGCGGCGGCGCATGGGAGGAGGGGAGGGGTTAGGGTTTTGAGAAGAAGAGATCTGGACCGTCCTTATGATCGGACGGTCCAATTTGGGGCAACCCCAGGAAAATTTCCTGGGGTCGCCCTCAGGTTACCCAACCCCTATATATATTACTATGCACCGCATCAAAATGCAACGCATATTAGTATATTTGATTGTGGGCCGCTGGATCCAAATCCAGCCGCTCACAATCAAAATTCTTACGCACCCCCCTTCTCCCATTTTTCACCCCCCCCAACTCCCAATTTCTCCGACCAGTCACCCCTGCCCCCAACCTTCCCCGCCAGTTGGCCCCGCCCCCAACCTTCCCTACCGCTCGCCCTTGCCCCCAACCTTCCCCATCGGTCGCCCTGGCCCTCACACAGAGGCGGTCACCCAAGCCCCCAGCCCCACTTGCAGCCACCGCCCCGCCCACAGTTGCCACCACCCTGCTCCCCGTGTTCCGACCCCCTCGTCACCTGCCCTCGCTATTCCTCCACCTGCCCCACCCTAGCGCTCCCCCCCTCCACCCCCTCCCCCAGCCTGCAGCCGCGGCCGCCCACACCCCTCCACCCTCTGCAGGCGGCCGGCGGTGGGGTGGCGCGCAAAACAGATGGGGGGGGGGGGGGCCAAGGGGGGTGAAGAAATAGGGGAGGGTCATATCGTAATAAAACTTTCCTCGGTCACGACTTGAGTCAAGTTTTTATTACGAAATAAAATTTAAAAAAATAAAATAATTTTATAATAAAAACTTGACTCAGTCCATATTCGAGTTAATATTATGAATTAAATTTTTTAAAAATAAAATAATTTTGTAATAAAAACTTGGCTCGATCCCGTGATCGAGTCAAGTTTTTATTACAAAATTATTTTATTTTTTAAATAAAATTATTTCGTAATATTGACTTGAATCAGTACCGAGTCAAGTTTTTATTACAAAATTATTTTATTTTTTAAAATTATTTTATAATATTAACTTGAATCGGGATAGAGTCAAGTTTTTATTATAAAATTATTTTATTGTTTTAAATTTATTTTGTAATAAAAACTTGACTGAGTGCTATGAGGAACCAAGTCAAGTTTTTATTAAAAATTATTTTATTTTATTTTAAAATTTAATTTATAATATTGACTCGAATATGGACCGAGTCAAGTTTTTATCATGAAATTATTTTATTTTTAAAATTTTATTTCGTAATAAAAACTTGACTCCAGTCATGACCGAGTAAAATTTTTATTACGATGCTACCCTCCCATATTTCTTCCCTCGCCACTCCCCCTCCCTCTATTTTGCCACGCCACCCCACAGCCGGTGACCGCTGCGAGCAGGGGGTGGGAACGTGGGGTGCGGGGCGGTGGCTACAAGTGGGGTTGGGGCTGGGGCGACCGTGGCTGCGGGAGGGCAGAGGCAACCGGCGGGTAAGGTCGGGGGCGGGAAAACCGGCTGGGAAGGTTATGGGTTGGGGTGACTAGCATGAGAAATTTTGGGGGGGGTGAAAAATGGGAGAAGGGGTGGTGGGTAAGAATTTTGATTATGGGTTAGTGACCTACAATTAAATACGCTGCTATGGGCTGCATTTTGATGCAGCGTATAGCAGAGTTCCTCTCTCTCTCTCTCTATATATATAAATATACTATATTTATTTATTTATGTCTTAGAATTATTATGTCCAAATTAACTGGAAATTTTTTTCCTAATGCCACAATTTTTTAGGATAAATTATTGGGAGATGAAAATAAGTAAGTAAAAAATAATGAGCTAGACCTCATAACGGGTGTGTGCATAAATACAAGGGTGTACGTACCGTAACGTGCGTAAAAATCACTCTCAAATTATAATATATTAAACATTTTTTTGTAAATTTATTTTTCAAGAATACACAGATACAGGACTACCTTAATTTTGATTATCTTTTGAAGTTGAATTTCAAATGGAAAACCAATTACAACTTTTATCTTTCACAAAATTTTCGAAATTATTAATTTAATAACTAAAAAATATCATTAACATAAATTAAACTAATTCTATTCAAACTCGAATTGACATGAATATCGATCCATACATGAGCTCAATTCTAAATTACGAAGGCAAGAAAATTAAACTGATTCCAAGAGGCCCAGTTCGGACAACCTAATAACAATAATAAAGTAATTAATTGATTAATTAAATGACAACTAATTTAGTGCTAAAATGATTCTAAGATTAGAGGATGGTAAAAAATTGGGCTAATAGTGGTAATTCCGTAATTAAAGTAAAAGTCCGTGGCAGTTATACCAGCATTCAAAACGAGAGGAGTGAGCGGTCCGGGCCCGTGTCCATCTGTTGCTTCTTCTTCCTCAAATTCGCCATTCTTCGCCACCGTTCCTCCCTCCAAATTCTTCCCCGAATTTCATCCCCTCGAATCCATCAAGGCGTCGAATTTCCACCCTCGTCTTCTCCGCCTGGTTTTTTTCTTCAATTTGATCCTGTTTTTGCCGGCTGCCTCGACTGGATGGCGTCTCGCAGGCGGGTTCTTCTCAAGGTCATCATTCTCGGCGACAGCGGGTTCGTTTTTTCTTAGTCATTTTTTCTTTCTTTTTTGAGGTCCTTTTGGTTAATTTCGTGTTTTTTTGCTGATATACGGTCGAATTATGGCGTAAAAATGTGTTCTTTGGTGTGCCCATGTTGGATTTTCTCTGATGTTGGATTTTTTTGTTGTTGTATTTATCTTTTGGAGGTTAATTTGTTGTTGTGTGTGTAGCTTTGTTGTGGAAAGATTCTGACTTGATTCAAAATTTTGTTGTTTTTGTTTGGTGGTTGTTTTGGTAGGGTGGGGAAGACGTCTCTGATGAATCAGTATCCATTTCTATTCATTTTTTTGATACTTTTTATATGATTCAATGGTTACGTTTTTGTTATATGGAAAAGGTCTGGGATGAGAAGATGCTTTTGTTGGCCTTAACTGTGTTGTGATTAGATATGTAAATCGGAAGTTTAGCAATCAGTACAAAGCTACCATTGGGGCAGATTTTTTGACAAAGGAGGTGCAATTTGAAGATAGGCTGTTCACTTTGCAGGTTGGTTTTTGAATCTAAATTTTCATTTCAAGATTACGTTACATGGTCAACCTTTCACGTTATATGCTAGTTCTACTTTTGTCATATTGATAAGTAGCTTTGACGAAATGTTAACTTTGTTTAATTTTATTTTCTGTTCAATGAAGGTGATTTCAATGGCACCATGATATATGCTACTGTTTAAAATTGTATATGCTGTGCTTAAGATCATAACTAATCTGTGCTTTTTATGCCGTCTGTTTTTTTCACTTTGTTTAAACTAAGCTCAAGGTTGTTTTGAGTAAATCAATCTAGCGTTTCGACAGAGCAGTCTTTACATCTGTAGTCTTATCGTATCTTATGTCTGGAAGAATTTGAAAGTATTGATAACTACAGTATCATTGATAAGATGTCCAAAACTCATCAGGCTATGGTACCTCTCCATTGCCTTGGTATTTCTAGGCTTGAAGTTGTTCTACAAGAAACTACTGTTTGGCACAGTATCTATGAATTATGATTTCTGAAAAGTGGTAGTCAAAATTACCCAGCTGGATTATTTTTTATGTTGAATAAAATTTGAATCAGCAACAAGTAGAATGTTTGGATTTTGTGAGTTAGCTCATTCTTCTTTGTATCAGGCTGGCATGATGCTCTGAAACGTGTTCTGTAAAGTTTTTTTTTAACGGTCTTACTCGCTGTCAATATTATTATTACTATTTTTTGCATGAATGAGGTTTATTTTTCATATTCATTTAATTCATGTTTTGGCTGCAATTAACTTCCAGATATGGGACACTGCTGGTCAGGAAAGATTTCAAAGCCTTGGGGTGGCTTTTTATAGAGGTGCTGACTGCTGTGTTCTGGTTCATGATGTAAATGTGGCAAAGTCATTTGAAAATCTTAATAACTGGCGAGAAGAATTCCTGATTCAGGTAATTATACATGCTGAGTTCGTAAATTACCTATGTGGCATCAAAAATGATTTCATTCTTGTTGATTTAGGCGAGTCCTTCAAATCCTGAGAACTTTCCATTTGTTGTACTGGGAAACAAGATTGATGTAGATGGTGGCAACAGTCGAGTGGTGAGTATTTTTACAAAAGCAAATTCTTCAATACTTTCAGGGGTTTTTTTTCATATTTTTCAATGTTAAATACATCATTTCGTACTTGGAAGATGCGTGTCTGATCATTAAATTTTCATACATTATCACAACATTACTTGATTTTTTTTATGATTTTTGGTTGTGTTTTGTTGCCTTCTGGTTGAAAGTTGTTGTTCCTTTTCTATTGCCCAGGTATCAGAAAAGAAAGTGAAGGCTTGGTGTGCATCCAAGGGTGACATTCCTTACTTTGAAACATCTGCCAAAGATGGTTATAATGTTGAAGCAGCGTTCCAATGCATAGCAAAAAATGCTTTGAAGAATGAGCCTGAAGAAGAAATGTATGTTATCCTCTTTATAGTCTGATTCCTCTACTGAACATCACAAGGAAATTATGTTACAATGTCATAAATTAGTGGTTTGAGTTTAGCAAGACCTCCACTAGGTAGTTAGTGCTCCAGGCTAATTTTGCCAATTCAAGGGCGCCCATGTAGGTCTTATATATAATTAGTAACCGCTGCAGTCTATCTGAATTCACATAGGGCTCCCCTCTTTTCAGGTCCATGATTAAAAGTGGCCTCATCAAAATAGTGAACTTTAGTTCTATTACATTGTTTCATAAATGGAAGACTTTAGGAGTCTTCTTCTTCTTCTTCTTCTTCTTCGACCGGCAATGCAGAAGGATTGGTGGGGTTAATATTTCAAATTATGGCTGCTTTAGCTAGAGGTGCTCTTTCAATTGGTGCTTCTTTTAATTGGTCTTGAGTGGGATCGCCAGCACTGCTAATAGCCTTCTTTATTTTATATGGTTCCTTTTGTGATTCATGTCGGAATTCAGAGATGCCAAATCAGAATTTAGAAGTTGAAATAATGTGATTTTGCTGTTTAGATCTGTTCTTTTTGGTTCCAATATTTTTCTTCCGACTTAGTTTTTAGCTCTTATGGTTTATAGATCCTTTTTTGCTGTTGTTGTAATCCCTATTAAGTTCAGAGTAATTCTTGCTTTTGCATTCTTGTTTGCTTCGTTATTCATTTACAAGTTAGCAGCAGTACTTTTACAAACTAAGATTCCTCTTTGCTTAATTCACCTACATATCTTTTAAGGAAGATAATGCATGACTATTTTTGCCTATGTTAGATACCTTCCGGACACAGTAGACGTGGCAGGCGGACGACAACAGAGGAGTTCTTCGGGTTGCGAATGTTAAAACAAATTTCAAAATGGCGGCAAGGCTCTCGTGATGCTTGTAACATTACCCTAATCTTTGTGGTTGTTACCTATGTGGGTATGGTGCTACACATTTGAACTTTGAACATTTTATATTATACGCACTTCTTTTAGTTCTTTAATTTTCCTCTCTTAATTGCTGCAAAACACGATGGATATCATTTGTTAATATCATCAGAACACTTTCTACTGCATATTTTTGACTCAGCCATTGTTTCACCAAATGGGTTGAAATTGGCTTCCAAAATGCGTATTGTTCTTGGTTGCATCCAGGTTGAATTGTCTTCAAATAATGAACTCAGGCTCCCAATTTGACCCAGAAAAAAACACCAACCATAGCATTTCTGGTGTAGATTTCAACGTCTCCTGTACAAAGTTATTTTTCATAATCCAAAGATGAAATAGAACATGAAATTTTTGAAATTACAAATTGTTATGAAATGGCCAATGAATTAAAATGCGAGGGCAATCTGCTTCAACCTTGATTCAAATTGTTATTGAGTTCTGGAAGAGTAATGTTTGCCAAGAGATGGCAGAAGAAAAAGCTAATTAATCAGCCCCGGCCATTTTGTTCTCCCATAGTTAACAAAGATGTAAACCATTTCTTCCATGGCGCATCCTGTTGCTGCTCAAGCCATGACAAAAAAGCGCTGTCCAACAAACAAAATATATTTACATAAAGAAGTTGATATGGGACCGGAACGAATCGAAAATTCGCAACCTGCACAATTGGCCATATTCCTCCCTCTAGAACAAAAGCAGGGATGAAATCTCTCTTAACATCTTCTTTCACCTGACCAAAACTCTTCCCGGTGGAAAATCCCATGTATGAAAAGAACACTAGTAAATCCAGTGGCCCAAAAATTAGTCCGTCAAGTGCCACCTTTGCTGCCACAAACCGGGCTGATTTAGGTTGTAGTTCAAGCTTCTGCTTAATGAATTTATCCAGGCCTTCGTACCTTAAAAACAATACAACAGCTGAAGATAGTCAATGGATTTCTCCACTTGTTTTGTTTTTGAAGAATCAATTACATAACCAATAGTATTTGTAGGAGTAGAATATATAGTAACAAAAACAGATATATAACAAAGATTCAGTAATGCGCAGGCAATTGAACTCAGATAAACACAGTCAACCGAATTTTACCATTGTACATATGAAGTATGCTTTTTTTTAAATAATGTTAACATCAATTATGTCGTAGCAAGCAGGCAACCTAGGGGAACAAAGCAAATATGCCACTGAAAAAATATATATATTCAGAATCCATTTCTTTGTCCGAGTTTCCATGCATTATATTATCAAAAATGATAAATATTATCAATTCATTAGCTGAAATCGATTATCAGCTGTGATAAATACAATCTCAACTCTCAAAATGTTTGGCATACACAAAATACTGTCAGCATAAGTTCAAATATATAAATTCCTCAAGCAAGAACATACCGTACCCTAAGGCTCACTCCTTCACTATGTCATTTTTGTCTATCTTACATTATCTGCAAAATATATGACACATTCAATTATGAGCTTATTTATTTATCATCACTCCCTACAACCTTAAAATGAAACACAACAGCCAATCCAGATGCAAAACATTTCCACTTCAGAAATTTACAGCCAGCCACATTTGTTTATTCAACTGAGTGAATAAGATATTTGTTACCAAAGGTACTTATTAGGTTTCTGTTGCTCCAAAGTAAGCACATTAACAGTTTCAAGTGAAATAAGAGGGGCAAGTAAAAGCTCAAAATGAATCCTCAGTTACTGTCAAATGATTGTGAACAGACTTCTCTACGCATAACATGAACTTAAGGACATGTACTTACCAAAAATTTCCGATAGGCCCAACAAATCCAAATCCAAACATGCTTGTGATCAGCACCCTCTTCTTGTTTATCTCCAGGGTTTCATTCTTTTCCTGTTTGATGAAAAGTAAAAGTTTCTCAGCAACAACTAATGAAAATAACAAAATATAACTATTATATTTCCACTAGCCACAAGAAAAGAATTCAATATTTCCCTTCAATGTATGCATATAACACATAAAGTAGTTCCTTCTTCATGATTATCATTGCGAAAAACCAGAAGATGAACATCAAAATATGTCAAGCATTTCCATGATTTTCATCGATCAGTCATCAAAATTTCATGGATTAATAAAATGCTTCTGAATCACAAGGTAATGAAAATCAAGATTTCTTTGGAAACTCTTAACGAAATTAATTAAATCCAACTATCATATTTCCACTAGTCACACAAAAGAATTCACTATTTCCTTTTCATACACACATATAACACATAAAATAGTTTAATTTCAGGATCTTCATCATGGAAAACCAAAATATTTAACATCAAAATATAATGACCACACTTCTAATTCGGGATTTTTATCCAAAGAACCATAAATCATCAAAACATCATAAATGAGTAAAATGCTTTTGTATTACAACTATATATCATAAGATGTCATAGCGAAAATCTACATCTAGAAATTCAAAAATAACAAAACTAAAAAGCTAATCAGATTTTATCATAATATTTCCACTAGCTGCACTAAAATACTTCCTTCTTCAGAACATCCATGCAAAACCAGAATATCATCAAAATAAATTGACAACAGTTTATATACAGGATTTTCATCATCTAATAACCATAAACCATAAAAAATTATCAATCAGTAAAATGCTTCTGTATTACAACTAAATGGACCAAGTGAAAAACAACATTAGGAAACCAAAAATCATACACAACTAAAAAAGTAATCAGATTTATCATAACATTTCCATTATTATAACTAAAATAGTTCTTGTTTCAGGATTCTCATCACGCAAAACCAAAATATTAACATAAAATTTCCCCATAAGAACCATCAATCATGAAATCATCATAAATCACCAAATTCTTATGTATTATACAACTATATATGAATAAGAAACACAAAAAATCATACAACTAAAATACGTAATCAGATTTATCATCGAGACAACAGCAGAACCACTAATCAAAACATCAAATACTTCCCAAGGGTATCAGCACTACTGATTCGGAATCTGCACAAAGAATCATGAAGAACAAAGAATCCCACTTTCAATCCAAGATACCCACAAACATTGGGGAGAGGGGGAAAAAAGCTGAACAACATCATAAAGAGGGAAAAGGAGGTTACTTTATCGGCGGGAGGAGGAGTGAAGGAGCGGGTGATGGACTGGGCGGCGACATCGCCGATGCCCCACAAGATGCCGGAGCTGATCACCTGCGTCTTCACCGGGTGCAGGGCCAGGCACCTCTGGTACCACCTCCACGCCCTCACCAGCATCCCAACTCCTCGCCGCCGGTGAACCGGTAAAAGGACTTTTCCGATCGGATGCTTGAACGAGGACCGAAGAAGGACAGGTATCGTGCTCGTACGTATATATAGAAGCGCAGATTTCGGTGTAGAATAATAATCAGCTTCTAATACCTCTAAATTGGCACTAACACCCCAATCACCTGCGGATGGAAATTACACCCCATTAAATATTTATAATGAAAATTTTAAATTTTTAATAATAAATAAATCCAATTACATGTACATAATTAGTTGCTGATTGACTCTTATATCTAATTTGTTACTCTATGCAACTCACCTAATAAATGTTATGGATGAGTTTGCGGGGTTTTTTGAGATTTCGGATTAGATAGACAATTGTTTTGATCGTAATTTCATTGGAACCCTAATGCTTGTATTGGTGTATTGATCTTATTGCCGGTCCATGTATTTGATCCCAATACAAAATCATCCAAATTCGTATATTATTGATAATAGATTCGAGTACTTTCAAAGTGAGTTTATATTTTGTTCCAACAATAATATTTTTTTCCATTCAGTGTTAAGGATGATATTGTTATGGAAAGACGTTGGTAGGTTTTTGACCTAAATAGAGGGATGAATTTGCTGGGTTTCGAATTCGATATAGATCGGATGATAATTGTTATTGAAATTTCTGATTCATTTGTATCCGTGCTCTATTCTAATTTGAAACCCTTAGAAGTTTTAAGTTTGATAAACATTGGATTGAAGTCAAATGGATTAACTCAAATCTTTGGAATCCGGTGGGATTCTTGTACCAACTTAGCATAAAAAACTTCTATGTTCGGATGCTAATTAAGCGAGCAAGTCAAAGCTCAATTTATATTTGAATTCGGCTCGAATAGTTCGAAACTCGTTTGAACTCAAAACGAGATTGATCAAGTTTTGAATATATATGCTCGAGTTCAACTCGAATATCTTTTGTGTTCGAGCTCGAGCTCAAATATGTTTAAACTGTTTAATCCAATTAATGTGGATTGAACCCACAACCTTGACGTCATCACTTAAATACTTACCATTTCAACTATCTCACTTCTTTGTTATTATATAATATTATATTATATATATATATATAATATAATATTATAACACCCCAAATCTGGTTCACGCTCGTGAACTGAACTAGCATGTTACAGGCCTCGATTAGGTCGGCTAACCTGAACCCAACTCATGTAGATCTAATCTCGACATCTTAAGATGAAGATACGATTCGTTATGCATGGATGAATGCTAAGAATCCTCACATGATATTACATGGATGACATGCAAACTAATTTACACACCAATACAATGACAACCAAAATCAATAAAAATTCTTAAAATAAAATAGACAGAGTCTCCCCTAAAAGTGTAATTATGTCTACCTTGTCAAAATAATATATACAAATATATGTACATATATCAACAATTTCAATCACACATAATCTAATATGATGTATACTCATTTTGGAACTTGGGTTTCAACCTACCACACTTCTGCTACGCACTCTGATCATATTTCATTTTCCTGTCATCATATCTTAGTATTTCATCTCATCATATTCTCATATTTTAGCATTTAATCACATCACATCAATATAAAAACATCATAACAAAATATTAACCACTCTATCGACTGACATGTATGCAAATGACATTAGTGCTCCTTCGTCCAAGCTGGTTCCTCCAACTCGTGATTATTACCTACATATAGTATAAAAACATGTCAGTAACAAGCGTTACTGGTCCAGAAAATAAAATTACTATAACAAGCTGGCTATGAGAGTAAACTTTCATATAAAAGAAAACATCATATACTCCTCGTGAACACTCTGAAGGGCACTGCTGAGGAGCCACTGGGTTGCAGAGCCAGTAGCATCCCGAACTGACTGATTTGTTGCTACTGATACCTCTTTCGGCATTTTCTTACTTTATTTTCTGGTCTCGAATCCTAAGCCCTCTCCTTACCCCCATATTTCTCCTGGCCTTGAGCACGAAGGCCAAATACTCTCAGGCAATCACCTTTAGTACCCTTTAAACCACAAGTCCGGACATGCGCTGTACTAAATAGTACCCGTAAAGCTCCACGTTCTCCGGTTGTGAGGAATTCAAACGCGGAGTTGTCAAGATCCCTCGAGAATGGAACAGTCCGCTGCACTAATCCAGAGCCCGCTTTGACTGTCACGACATCCGCTCATGGTACGTGCAGTCGGTTTCTCCATCTCTCATCTCACAGAAAACTCGATAAAATTATATATATAGGCCTAGGAAGGGATTTATATAGTAAGCCCAAAGGCAACTTGTGGTGGATCTTATTTTCGAAATCATCCTCAAGGGATCTCATCCTCGAGGGGTTATTAATCTGGAAAACTATTCGGCGAAATGACCTGAGTTAAGTGGGATCCAATAAAACGCCACTTAACCCGTCCTGCAGGCAATAAAACAAACATATAATAGAATAGAGTGAAAACAGAGGCAAGTCTTAAATAGACCTAGTAAAAGCTCCAAGCGTGTCATCGTACCTAGGCGGCAAACTCATACTCCGTACCTACATATCAAAAGTAAATACTAACGCCCACTAACTAAATGATGCATCACACACAATAAACATCACACTCAAAATACAAACAGTATCCAGCTACAGCCAAATAATCATAGATGTAAAAATAATTCTAACTCATCTTATTCACACTAATTTTATTACGTTTTTCTAAGTTACATCGTAGTCACTTATCATGCTCTCATTAAATCACTTACTCTTCATTCACACTTAATCTCATCATGCAACTCATCGTTTCATCCATAATTAAGCATTAATCACATCAAATAATCAACCCTAGTGTATTGTGCTAACAATCATCAAACTATAACTTATAAATTTTGAGGTAATAATACCTCACGTCGTCGGCAATCGGCGATGGCTAGGGTTTCGTCGCGCATCTCAAAGCTTGATTCAGCGCTCGTCGACGTCTGAAGTTCGATCAGGATCAACTGGATGAACTCTGCGGAAGATCCGGTGAATTCCAGCGAATCCAATTTTTCAGCGGTTTTCCAGCAGGTTTCAGTAGTTTTCCGACAACTTTCGGCGGTTTCTAGCGACAATCGCCGGCAACATCTACTGGTCGGAAAGTGAGTCATATTGGGACCGTTGGAACCGACTTGGCGAGCCCGACACATCTACGACGTCGACGTTGTCGACAGAGGTGGCGGCTCGTCGGGAAATGCCTAAAATAGGGGTGGCGGCAATGGGTGACGAAATTCGGCCGCTCCGGTTGGGAAAGGTTGCTGGGTGGTCGACGGTGTCGAAGTGATCACCCAATCATGGCGGCAACGGTCGCCGGTGGCGTGATCGGTGACAGAAGCGCGATGCAATGGCATGGCTTCCTCGCGTCACGGATGCTGGGTAGTGGCCGGGAGTGCTCAAGGCGACACGGCAACGCCACAGCAGGGTGGGGCAGCATCGATCGGCGGCCAGGCGGTGTCAATAGCGGCGGCGACGACAACAAGCAGAGAGTGGCGCGGTTTGGACGGGGAAGAAAAGAAAGTGTCGAGGGAGGGAGAAAATAACTGGGTGGCAAACTTGTAAATAATATTTGACTCATGTCCAGCTCGAGTCAAAAATAATAAATAAGTCGTATTAAATCTTTAAAAAATCAGGAAAAATCCCATAAAATCAAACAAATACCAAAACATCATAATAATATGCTCTAGAACTATCAACCCACCCAAACTGCCAATGCGTCATAATGCGGTAAACGACCTAAAACTAATTCTACAATCTACTATATATAAAAATAAAAAATAACTGGCATACTCTCATATATCTGATAAATCATTTTGTTCTGTTGTGTTCATGACGTTATCATCATATACTTGGGTACGCATGACCCTCATAGCTCATACACGCGACTGGTGTCAGCTCAGTACACGTGTTCTGAAATTGATTCGACTCGAAAATAACAGTCGAACCTACCGGTTCTGAATCTAAAACCCTGACTCAAATCGTGAATTTACAAATATAATATAAAAACTATATTATTATATTATTTTATCGAGTTGAGTTCGAGTTATAACCGAGTCGAGTCAAGCACAACCTTGCTCAAGCTCAGCTCGTAAAATTTGAGTTTGAGACGAGTTTGAGCATTTAAATGTCAAATTTCGAATCGAGTTAAGCCGAGTTGAACGCTAAATGCTCACGAATTGACTCGCTCAATTAGCAACCCTATTTCTATGTCTCTCCAGACGCCTCTAATGCCAATTCTATAAACAAAAATTCATTTTTCAGGATAAAAATGGGTGCCGAAACTCGAAATTCTTTCTTTTGTATTTACATGCATTTATATGCACATAATATATTAACTTTATATCATGTAAATTTGTTTCATCAAATTATAGAAGTAAAAAAGTTACTTGGAATCCCCATAGAAGCACCAAGTTACACAAAAATCCTCCTACACTAAGCTTGGTTGGCATTCTGAGTCTCCGATGAAAGCAGTAGTCGTACCCTGAATCACATTCATTCTTCCCAGAACCAGAGACATTGGAAAATTGTGCAAAAAGATTTATCTTCTACTGCAGCCGAGTTTGTTGTTTTGTTTGCAATCATCTTTCATTTTTCTTGATTGAAGAGGATTTCTCTTGGTCCGACGATGGGATTCCATTGAGAAGCCATATGAGAGAAACGCCGATGAGGGCTCCAGACAAATGTGCAATGTGATTAACATTTTGCAATGCAAAACCTGTGCCTGATAGTGCGGCTGAAGCTTGAGCTGCTTCCATCACCTAATTGCAAATGGTAAGATACAAGAACTGAGCAACACACACATGAGAAAAAAGATGATAGTATAATTTATGTAGTACTCTTAAAAGGAGGGAGAAGGTGGAATTTGAACATCCAACGCTCAACCAAACCTTCAGGTTTTGGTGTAGAGTCATGAATGAAGCAAAATAGGTCAATTCTATCAAACAGTAAATCAGTTCTTGGATACTTCGTGGTCTTCTTATACCCTCTAATTCCCAATTATGAGGTCATTAGCATTTAAGTGTTGGGAGAATGTTAAGATTTTAAAGATTCTTATGGTATAAACAATTCAAAAGAATAATAGGAACACTGACCCTCTGAATCACAAATTGGCCAAGTATAATCACCTCAAGTATCTTTCTCCAGTCCCATCGAATCTGCTAACCAAACTAACAATCAAGCAGCTATTTTCATGACAGATATCAATTAGTACCAACAACTATTAATACCTTGACAAGGACACTAATTGCAAAAAGTCCAAAGACAGCACCAGAGGCTCCAACAGAAACAGCATTGCGTGGGAGGACCAACCACGAAACAAGGTTTGCCCCAGCACCTGTTAGAACGTATGAAACCCACAAACCAAAGCTTCCTTCTTCCTCCTCAACAAGCTTTCCTGTCGGAAAGGAACAAAATGAGTTGAAATTAATACCGCTTTTAAAACTTCCAATTGGGGAGGAGAATAAACCAATAGTTGAAAAATGCTATCTAAAAGCTCACCAAATATATAGAGGAAAAAAGGTTGCTAGAAAGGTGGTTCCTGCATTCAGAAATCCAATATGGAACATTACGAGTCCAATAGAAATAGGAAACAATTGGAACCAATGGTTTTGACGTAAGTAGAACTTACAGTTAAGTGTTTTCAAAAGAAAGAAAAAAACAGAAAAGGAAGACAATAAAATGCAAAAAAAATTACTATAGGCTTGAGAAAGCCCAAGAAGAGGGAATATCACCACCTTCAAATTTTTAGATTTTTATATCATGTAATTTCTTTTACCTAAAGCATAGCCAATGATAAGAGAGCAAAGGAGGATAATGGCGCCAGGAAGGGCATCCGGCCATTAAAAGTTTGTCATTTCTAATCATTTTGATCCTAGTTTAGGATCCATATCCCCAACAAACTTAAGGGCATCCGGAAGAAAAAGAAGAAGATATTTAATGATAGAGGAAGCACCAACTAGCATGGCAAAATGTAGCAGTGACAAACTGGAACCAGGAGGGCCGAGCATGATATAAATACAATGCTTTGATTTCTCGCAGCTGTCAAAAAAGTAATCACATGATGTAGACGGATAATGTTTCTGTAAAAGGTGAAATATAAAGGAAAGGGACGTAAATGAGAAATTTGTCTTACCAGAAGCCAGTGATCGGCGACATAAACACCAAGGTTAAGCAGTAATATCCAGAATATCCCATTAACACGTTTGTCATTATTCTTCTTTCCAAACTCTAGCTGCGAAGTCAAATCTAAGAAACCAGAATCAAATTCATATATCCTGAACTGAATTGAATAAATGAATATTCAATCATCCAGCTTTGTTTACATAAAAGCTTTCTCTCCTTTATAGCTCAGCTTTTTAAAACAGTTAACTTCATTGATGTGAGCAAAGTGTTTGCTTCACAAATAACGAATCTAACTTAGGCTTTTGGGAAAATTCTGAAATGCCTGAACAAACTATTCCCATATGATTCAAGACCTTATCTCAAACAAACTTAAACAAGAGTTCAACATAAAGAATCTTAGTAAATAAAGTTGACCTGTGACATGTAATTGCCATTCAAGACATCTACCCTATTTCAAGTTAGCAGCCAACCATTAAAGTTATCATTGGCTAATTCCACTTGAATTTTTGAAACTGAAACTTTATTGAAAACAGCGAATCCTGTCTTGTTAAACTAATAGCTAGCAACTCAATAGGAATTTACTCCTCTATTTATTGTTCCACTTCACCCCAAAATTATACCATAATCTCCCTTGAAGCATTTATACCATAGATAGAATCCTGTAATCTTTTTTGATTCACTTACAAAAATGATGGGAATTACGTTGTATACTCAAGCATTTAAGATTTTCTTAAAAGAAACCTAATACAACGAGTGAAGAGCAAAAAAGTGCAGAAATTTAGATAATTACTCTTTTGGTCTATTGGAATATTGGAATATCCAGTAAGAAAATCAGACACAACCAAGCAAATAACTGCTTGCATTTTTGAAAATATGATAAGGCTATACGTGGCATGTTGTAAATAGAAGTTCAGAAAGTATAATATCATCTAATGAAGAGGTCCATTTATCTCCCATCTTCCCCAAAACTAAATCCATTCAATTTTTTTCTTTTGCCACTTTGACCATTTCTCAATCATCAATATTGATCCAAAAAAGCCCAATAACTAACTAGCCAGAAAAGTATAGACCTCCCCCATCTCAAACTAGATCCATTTCCAATCTGCTGCCACCTTATAAAGGTTTACATGAGCTAACGCAGCAAGTAAGCAATATAAACAAAGAGTGTCCAAACACTCAATGTACCTTTGGAGCTCATCCGGCAAAGGCTCAGGCCGAAAGAAGCCATTTTTCCGGGGAGACGACTTTTCAAACTATTGAAACCGAGATGGACACGGCGAGGGGATGAAGGTTTGCAGGAGAGACGAACAAAGGCAAGCGAACGGTCATCGTACCCAGCCATGAGACGTGTTGGAGAAAGGGCACAGAAGTGAGCCATCTTCTCCGGTGATGTTGAGCCGGCGAATATGCTCCGGTGATGAAAAATGCCGCCTTTTTTTGTCCGGCGAGAAAACTGAGAAAATGGGCATTGATTTTGTGGGCCGGATATAAAAATAACACGGGATTTGATTTTAGTGGGCTCCATGAAACTCGTATTCAGTCGATTTAAACGGATATACATACTTCTACGAACAAATAAGTTTCACATACTTGGCATACTCCCCATCGTATTTAGGAACTTTGAGGCTTACTTACAAATAATCATTTGAGTACCCCAAAATTAATATCCTATACGAGAATAATAAGTAATATTACAATGTTAAAGCACACATAATCATACACCGCCATATGCATCATAGCCAAACTTACGGCACCAGCACAATTCAGATTGCAACTCCTAGTCTCTAATTCCTAATAAAAACATAAGTCTTACATACATAACATTCCCCAAATATATAAGTCAAATAAACAACACTCAAGCACACGGTACCACCACCACAAGCCTCTTGATCCGTCCATCTACTCTAGCCCTTGACATGCGTATATACCTATATATATATAAGAAATCTGTCAATAATTAAACAAATTAATTACCAGTCTAAAATAATTAATAATAATATTATATTGGCAAATGGGCACAAAAAAATGTGAAACCTCCAAAATGCCATCACATGCTTGTAAGCATACATAAAATACTTTAAAAGATCGGTGCTCATGCACAACAATAATCATATACATACAAGAAAGCTTACACTCATACATCTCCCATATATCACCCGCCACATGACTCAGGTGGCTTAGAACTATTAGGTTACAGCCACAATTTCTAAAAACACGTTGCATTCACAAGACCCTATGTACATTGCACTTAGGGCGTAAAGAGATACTATTACAATTCATACAACATATTCCACTCACTATTCTTATTCGTAAAATTCGAAATACTTTACGTACTTATATAATAAGCTTACAGAGGGACTCATAGATTAACTTTCTAATCCTTAGTTCGAAAATCAACAAGGGTTCTCATTCTTGTAGTTTTGTTAAACTGTAAAATAACTTAACTAAATAGCACAGGATCGGAAGGATCCAATTAAACTCAACCAATGTCATCTTATAGTCTAAAACCCAGTTAAATACTCTCGCAGGGGGTCAACTAGTAGATGAAAACGAGTAGTCCTACAGACCTTGAGGAATCAAGTTTCTCATCCTAACTTGGTGAGCTCACTCTGTGTAACCAAACACAAGATGAAACCCAAATCAACTTCGGATCACATCGGCAAGTAAATTGAGGCAAGGCCTCAATACATGCACATCACATAAGACACATAATCATCTTAACTACTAGCTTAATGAAGTGGTAAACCTCATTATGTCCTTAATTAAGATTTGAGGTTTCATCCTTAGTGAAAATCTCATACTTAAGGTTTTATTGAACGAACTTAACTGGATGATTTTGTTTAGATGAGCCAAACTACTTCCAAATAGGCTGAAATTTGGACCAGTGGGCCACGTACTGGCCTATGAACCAACATGGCAAACTAGGCCCACTACAGTCGGGCTTAAGTAGTGGGAACAATGTTCTTTAGCTGCATACCAATTTTGCTAAGAGTTGTTCGTGGGCTTGAAGACTCTAAATGGGCTAGGGTCAATGGGTGTAGTTAGCGAACACCATGGACTAGAGTCCAGTATGATATAGGTTTAAAATCCAAGTAGTGGGAACAATGTTCTTTAGCTGCACACCAATTTTGCTAAGAGTTGTTCGTGGGCTTGAAGACTCTAAATGGGCTAAGGTCAATGGGTGTAGTTAGCAAACACCATGGACTAGAGTCCAGTATGATATAGGTTTAAAATCCAAGTAGTTGGGCCTGAGTAAACTCGTAATTGAGGATATCAGCTAGGTTATTTCTAGAGCCGGGTGGACCTATTAGGCTTGTGAAATTCCTAACTCATGATCCACTAGGCCAAATGCCCCCAAATTTGCATATGAAGCTACTGGGATATTTACTCAAGGTGTGGGATGAAATTCATCCAAATCCATCACCATTTCACTAACGTTTTGGATTTTACATCTGGAATTAAGGAACTACAGCATTCCTGCACTGTCTAAAACACTAACAAATCTAACGACCTATATGATTTTTATTTATTCCCAAATCTTACAAATATCTATTAGACAAGTAGGGAATTCTTATGTCAGTGTTTATAGATTTTATTAACATCTTTTAGGTTGCTCACTATGGAGCACAATCTCAGAGCATGGTAAGATAGTCATAGAACACAGCATACACTCTACGACTTTAGAATTTTTGTTCATGCCTTTTAGGTGGTTAGATTAGTGTGAATATTTTTCGTAGACATGAAAACACACATAGCTACAACCATTCAAAGGATTGGCCTTAAAAGATAAGTACATCAGGGTGTCAAAATTGGGGAAAGAGGCAATCAAGTCAGTGTAATCGTGAAAGTTGTCATCTTTCACCAAGTTTGGCACCCATACATGCTCATAGAAGCTAAAACACATAAAACATGCTTGATAAAACTTGTAGAGCTATCCGTCAGAAGCAATATGAAATAATAATGATGTGGGATTTCTACCTACAACTCAAGTTATGATTTTTATGGTAAGACATTGCAGATCGATGACAATTGTGTATTAAAAAATGCATAAGTATTTTTATAGGAATTCAAATGGCATTATATCAATTTTTAAATACTCATCAGACATATATCTACATTTATAAAATACTACAAAATTAAATACATAACGGAACAGCAAACATACAGTCACACAATGTCAGGTATGAAGACAAAGGTGGAACCTTTACCTCAAAATGGGCTAGGAGAAGGTCTCTTGGGGCCCCCTATCCTAAGACATACCACTCCTAGGGCGTTGGTTAGCTTGGAGAGGCTTAGAGGAGGTGAGGAAGGGCTGAAAAGGAGGTGGAGAGGAAGAGGGAAGAGGGGGAAAAAAGGGTCAAAAGAAGTGAAGGAGGGGACTTTTATAAAAAAGGAAACTCACCCATCTCAAGGGCACTCACTCAGTGCTATTGCGCTAACCTTTACAATCTCAACCACGGACACACCAGTGAACCATGCATGCGCCTGGTGAGCCAAATCGCACACAAGTTTGGGTCATATTGAAGAGCGTAAGGGCGCTAACACAATGCCTTTGCACTGACATAAAAGGGAGGGAATTTCAAATTTGGGTGTGAGGGCATTGTGCCAACGCCTTTGCACCCTTACCCAAAACCCTCACCGTAGTTTTGGCTAGCGTAAGGGTGTTGTGCTCAACGTAGGTTTGGGACGCTTAGGGTTTTTTGCCCATCGGGAATCATACTACGGGTCCAACAGGGGCTAGGATCCTCCTAATAGGATTCAAACACACGATAAACACACTATACCCACAACGGGTACGATCCTAAACCTAAATAGACTCGACTCAAAATAAAAAAATTGAAAAAGAAGAGTTGGGACAGTGTAGTATCTAATCTGGTGGTGTTGAACACTGGGGGAAACTAAAGCCGTTGTAACACCCCAAATCAGGTTCTCACATGCCCCGGTTAGGTTGGCTAACCCGAACCCAACTTATGCGGATCTAATTTTGGTGTTTTAAGATGAAGATACGACTCGCCATGTATGGATAAATGTACAAAACCCTAACATGATACTATATGGATGACATGAAAATTAATTTACACACCAACAACAATTGCGATAAATCAATAAAAATTCTAAAAATAAAACTGACAAAATCTCCCCTAAAAGTGAAATTATGGGCCACCCTGTCAAAATAATATATATAAACATATATGCATATATTAACAATTTCATTCACACAGAATCTAATATACCGTATACTCATTCTGAAGCTTGGGTCTCAACCCCTATGCAATACAGTCATGTTTCGCATCATATCATCATGTTTTAGTATGTAATCACGTCATCATGTTTTAGCATTTAATCGCATTATTCTCAATATAATAACATCATAAACAAAATATTAACCACTCAATCGACTGATGTGTGTGCAAGCAACATCAGTGCTCCTCCGTCCAAGCTGGCATATCCACCTCGTGATTGTCACCTACATATAGTATAAAAACACGTTAATAACAAGCGTTACTAGTCCAAAATATAACTATAACAAACTAGCTATGAGACCAAACTCTCATATGAAAGAAAATGTTCACATACTTCTTGTGAACTCTCTAAAGGGCACCTACTAAGGAGCCACTAGGCTGGAGACCTGGTAGCATCCTAAACTATCTATTTTGCAGATGCCCCTTTTGACATTTTTCTCATTCCATTTTTCTCTAGTCCATCGGGACTACATGTATATCATAAGCCCTCCTGGCCTTGAGCACGAAGGCCGAATACTCTCAAGCAGTCGCCTTTAGTATCCTTTGAACCACAAGTCTGGACATACGATGTACTTAACAATACCCGTAAACCTCCACTTTCTTTGGGTGTGAAGAACTCAAACTCATAGTTGTCAGGATCCCTCAGGAATAGAACAACCCGCTCACTAATCTAGAGCCCACTTTGATTGTCACGGCATCCGCTCATGGTACATGCAGTCGGTTTCCCTATCTCTCATCTCACTGAAAACTTGATAAAATTATATATATATATATATATATATATATATATATACATACATATGCCCGGGAAGGGATTAATATAATAGGCCTGAAGGCAACTTATGGTGGATCTTGTTTTCAAAATTATCCTAGATGGATCTCATCCTCGAGGGTTTATTAATCCGAAAAACTGTTCAGCTAAATGACTCGAGTTAAGTGGGATCCAATAAAGTGTCACTTAACCCGCCCGGATCTGCCCTCGGCGTCTCAAGATGGAGATGCAAACATGAAATGCATGGATGGGATGCATGGGTTCTAACGTAGTCCTACATGCATGCTATGATGTACAAGCAAAGACAAGACAAAATAATAAATGAAAAACCAAAAGAAAATATATACTATTTTATAAAAATACGGTAACACATACTAATCTACCATGACATTCAACCATTATCTCATTCATTTTTACCTGAGCCGAGTCTGTACTCCAAGGCTCCCTACTCATTCATATTTATCAGTTCGTTTCATAACAAGTAATTCACTCAAACAAACACATCAAAATTATCGTTTACATAACAATAACACACCATTATTATACATTACACGCGGCAGGTACATGTGTGCGCGGTTCCGTGCTGCTCCTCCGCAGTCCCGACAGCTTTCATCCTTCGCATTTCTCACCTACATATATATAGGAAAACCGTCAGTAACGAGTGTTACCGGCCCGGAAAATAACTAATATCAAACTGGCACAGGAGAGCAAACTCTCCTGTTGAATGAAAACCATATACTTCCTCAAGAACTCTCATCAGGGCACATACGGGAGCCGTCGCCATCGGGTCGACAGCGTCCCCCTATCTTTCACATTCTCATGCCTCGGCCATTTCTCTATTGCTTCTCGCGTCAAATCTCGTTCCTATCCGCCCTCTGCACCTTCCATATTACTCCTGGCCTTGAGCACGAAGGCCGAGTACTCTCGGGCAGTCGCCTTCAGTACCCTTTGAAACCACAAGTCTAGACATGCGCTGCAATGCAGTACCCGTGAACCTCCACACTTCTCCGGGTTTGAGGAACTCAAAGGTGGAGTTGTCAGGATCCCTCGGGAATGAAACGGCTTGTACACCATTCCAGAGCCCACTGTCGACACACACGTGCCCGCTCGCGTAGCACGGTAGTCGGATTTCCCTCATTCAGTCTCTCACCAAAACACGAAAACTATACATATATATAGGTCTGGGTTGGGATTTATACAATAGGCCCGAAGGCAACATGAGCTGGATCTGAAGTTCGAAAACAAACTCGAGGGATCTCATCCTCGAGGGTTATTAATCCGGAAAAGAACTGTTGGCTAAATGGCCCGAGTTAAGTGGGATCCGATAAAACACCACTTAACTCGTCCTGCACATAATAAATCAAATACACAAGAGAGTAGCGTAAATCAGAGAACGAGTCCTAAACGGACCTGGTAGAAGCTCCAAACGGGTCCACGCGCCTAGGCGGCGAGCTCCTACACCGTACCTACACAATCAAGCTAAAAACTAACGCCCGCATGATGAATCACATATCCTATAGCATACACACACAATCAACACAATCACACGTCAATCAACACACATCAACCTATATCAATTCTAGTGAGTCTACTTAAGCTAGTTTGATTAGATCATGATTATTACTTAATAACCCTAATTAGTTTCATAACTTCTATTTTTAACACCACACAATCAAACAAATTTCATATTTTTATCCTTAATCAAATCTACATTTATATATATTATTATAACACACAATTCACCAATCCTAGCATGCAATTCTAATAATCAAAACTTTCAAATAATTAAATTAAAATAAATTATACCTCGCGTCGTCGAAAATCGGCGACGGCTAGGGTTTCCGTTTCGTGGCTCGAAACTCGAATTCGGCACCTAGCGGCGTCCGAAGTCCGATCAGATTGGACCGGGTGCGTTCGGCGGATGATCCGGCGAATTTCCCACAAATCCAATTTCCGGCGGTTCCGGCGGTTTTCCGGCGAGTGTCGGCGGTTTTCCGGCGGATTCCGACGGTTTTCCGGCGATGATTTGGGACGGGGCAATCAAGGGGTCTATCGGCACCAGCTCGACGAGCTTGGTCCGATGGTGGTGTCAAACAAAGTAACCGAGGCGGCGATGGCCGTCGGCGGCGGCGTCGAAAGTGGGTGGCGGCGGCGGCGTTCTCCGATCGAGGCTCCGGCCGGCCTCGACGGTGGTCGGGACGATGGGGGAAACGTCGGCGACGTCGAGGGGGTGGTCGTCGGGGTCACAGCGGCGGCGGCGCGGCCCGGACGGCGGCGGAATCAGTGGGCGGCGCGTCGCGGCTTCGCGGGCGCGATTCCGGCGTCGTGGCGGCGCGACGGTGGCCGGGGTTGGTCGTGGCGGCACGGCGACTGCACGACGGGGCGGGGCGGCGTCGATCGGCGGGCAGGGCGGCGTCGACAGCGGCGGCGGCGGCGACCTAATGGTGGCGGCTAGGGTTTAGGAAGGGGGAGGGTGTCGGGGAAGATGAAGTGATGCTCTAGTGGCAGTTTCGTAAATAAGTATTGACTCGATTCCGACTCGAGTCAAAATAATAACTAGTTCGTAATAAATTCTAAAAAAAATCTAGAAAAATATGGAAAAATCACATAAAATAAAACAAACACAATAACATCCAAATGACATGCTCTATAACTAATAACCCACCCGAATATAATCCAACGCGTCCTAACGCATTATTCGGCCTAAAACTATTTCTACGATCAAACATATAAAAAGAAAAAATACTGCATACTTTCATATATTCAGATAACTCGTATCTCACCATCTTCTCGACGTTATCATCATATATTCAGGTACACCTGACTCTCATCGCTCATAACTCACGGCTGGTCTCGACTCAGCACGCGATTCATGAAACCGACTCGACTCGAACCAACGATCGAACCGACTGGTTCGGTAACGTAAAACCCTGACTCGAATCACGGGTTTTACAGATCTCATCCTCGAGGGTTTATTAATCCGAAAAACTGTTCAGCTAAATGACTCGAGTTAAGTGGGATCCAATAAAATGCCACTTAACCCGTCCTGCAGGCATTAAAACAACCATACAATAGAATAAAGTATAAAAACAAAGACGAATCTTAAACAGACTTGATAGAAGCTCCAAGCGTGTCATCTTGCCTAGGTGGCGAACTCCTCTCCGTACCTACACATCAATCTAAAAGCTAGCTCATACTAACTAAATGATGCATCAACTCAACATGAACATTATACACAACACAATCATCATCCATCACAATCAACAATCATAAATGTAAAAATAATTTTAACTCATGCTATTTATACTAATTTTATTGTGTTTTTCTAACTTACGTTGTACTCAATTAGCATGCTCAGATTTAATTTACCTTATTAGATCACTTACCATTCCTTCCCAATTAATCAAATCATGTCACTTATCACTTCATTCATACTCAGACATTAATCATGACAATTAATCAATCTTAGCATGTCGTACTAACAATCATCAATTTTAAATCATTAACTCGGAGGTAATTATACCTCTCGTCATTGACAATCAACGATGACTACGGTTTCATCGCGCGTCTTGGAGCTCGAATTCGGTGCTCGTTGGCGTCCTAAGTTTGATCGGGTTCGATTGGATGAGCTCCACAGAAGATTCGGTGAATTTCAGCGAATTTGATTTTCCAGTGGAGTCTACTGACGAAATCTGCAGTCGCCGGTAGCATCTACCGGCAGGATAGCGGTCGTATTGGTACCATTGGCACCGGCTCGGCGAACCCGACACGTCTACGATGTCAACAAGGTTAGTGGAGGCGGCAGCTGACCAGAAAATTACTAAAACAAAGGCGGCGGTGGCGGGTGACTAGATCCGGTCGATGTGGGCGGCGTTGGGCTCCGATCCAATCAAGGAGGGTCGTGGGTTGGTCGAAGGCGTCGAGGTGACCACCAGATCCCGGTGGCGACGGTCACTGGCAGCGGAATCGGCGACTCGAGAGCAACGCCGGCATGGAGCTAGGCGCGGCGATCCGGCGTTGTGGAGGCCGGAGGCGACCGGTGTGCACGGGGTGGCACGACAATGCCGCAGCAGAGCCTAGCGGCGACGATCGGTGGCAAGACGATGTCGGTGCCGGCAGCAAACACAGTGGGTGGTGAGGGTTTGGGACAGGGAAGGTGTCGGGGGAGGAAGAAATAGTTGGGTGGCAGTATCGTAAATAAAACTTGACTCAAGTCCGACTCGAGTCAAAATAATAACTAGTTCGTAATAATTCCCAAAAAATACAAAAAATAGGGGAAAATCCTATAAAATATATTACACATCATAACATCATAATGACATGTTCTATAACTATTAACCCACCTAAACTGCCCCATAATACGTCCTAACACGGTAAACGACCTAAAACTAATTCTACAATCCATTATATATAAAAATAAAATAAATTGTAAATGGGCATACTCTAATATATTCTAATAACTCATTCTTTTCTACTGTATTTATGACGTTATCATCATATACTTAAATACACATGACCATCATAGGTCATACACGCGATCGGCGTCAACTCAGTACAAGTGTTTTGAAACTAACTCGACTCAAAAATAATGGTTGAACCGACCGGTTTCGAATATAAAACCCTAACTCGAATTGCGGGTTTTACAGCCGCGGTTCACAATACATATCTTATATATGCAAGCGGCAAAACGGGCCAAGCGTGTAACTCGATCTGAGTTGCGATCAAACCAAACTAAAATCGTCAAGGGAAAAGCTCGAGTTTTATAGAAAAAGTGGAGAAATGTAACGAAAAGTTTTTAAAAAATCCATGGTTTATTTTAAAGGTGCGGAGAAAAGTCATTTTTTTATAGAGTTGGTTGAGGTAAAGTAAAAAAATTAAACTAAATTAAAAAGCAAAAATTAGTAAATAGAAAGAATGTAATATTATGACACTGAAAGTTTGAAATCCTCCTTTATTTAGATGAAAAGAAAACTTCAATTTTAATTTGTTATTTCTTATACGTTTGTAGCGATAATACAACCTCCCTTTTTGAAGAAGGACAAGATACAACACTTGAAAGAGTCATTAGTTCAATTTTTTACATCAATATTTCTAATTGAATATGGGTGGGGTCTATCGACTATACGCCACGCAATCACTGACTTTCCATATAGTAAATAATTTATTCATACATATGATCCATATTAACCATTTATAGATATTGATTAGGAACTGGGCCTGCTTGTTTTTGTCTGGATTGCACTCGTTTTTGTCTGGGTTGCATTTCTCATTCTGCAGATTTCTATTAAGGTTGTTTTTACCAGCAGCTTTTCTTCCCTTTCTAAATAACAGAGGTCATTAGCATCAATTCATTTCTTTGCTGGGTGCAGAATTACACCACAACTTTTTCCACTGCATACTGGGTTATGAGCCTAATGCAGGTATCAATTCTTTGTTCATTTCTGTTTACTATCTCAAGCATCTTGCAGCTCTTTCTAAAATCGTTTTCACTCTAGCACTTTGTCATGTTGTACTCCTTGAGGCCCAATGTGCCTGCGTTCATGTGTAAAGCTACATAGATATTGATTAGATAAGCAGATACATTAGTATTAAGGTTGAATAGTTATGTCATTGCAGATCCCTGTTTCTGTTGGAATATCTGGACATGAAGCTATTAGTTTATACAAAGGAAGAAGAGTGCTTGCATCGAAAGGTGAGGAGGGAACAAATTGGAAGGTCCATCAGCTGATTCTTTACTGCTGCTGGTATCATTGCTGGTAGTGGTCGGTGGACTGCTTGGTCTAGGTGGAATCTTTTAAGTTATTAAGTATCCGAAATTGGAATCTTTTATTAACATGGTTGCATAAATTAGAATCGGTTTTCGAGTGAGTTAGATTTAAAATCAGAATCGATCTAAATCAGACACGAATCGGTTCAGTTAAATCGGTCCGAATAAATCCAAATTGGTCATATATAATAATTTGACAACTCATAACATAAATATATAAAAATTAAATATTAATGTCATTTTGATATTATTGTGTGTATTATATTTTATGATATTTTATAATATTTTTTAGATTTATTTTGAATTATTTAGAGTTGATTATTTTTGACTCGTGTCAGACACTTGCAAGTTTTAATTACGAGAATGTCACTGAGTGTTATTTCTTTCCTCGCCCTTCTCTCCCACATCCGCCCTCCGTCCCGTTACTGTCGCCGCTCCGCGCCCGCCCTCCCCTCAGACCCGCCCTGCGCCTGCCCTACGCCCATCGCGCCCGCCCCAAACCTGCCTCACCCACTGCGCCTCGCCTTGCGCCCGCTGTGCCTCCTCTCCCTGCCAGCCCCGCCCTGTCCCTCTCGCCGCTGCCGCCCCACCTTCGCGCCCCTGTGCCCGGAATTGGCCGATTTGAGCCGATTCCGAATCGGCTCAAATCGGTCGGAATTGACTCGAATCAGTCGATTCACGGACCAATTCGGATGAAAACCGATTCAATGGGCTTTTGAATTGGTTTTCATCCAATCCGAATGGAATCGATGCGATTTATACAACGCAGTTTGTGAATCCTTGTGAATGCATGCTAAAATATAGTACCATTGGTATTTTATGCATAAACATTTATTTGCAGGTCTCTAGCGCTACAGCAACTTTTGCAATGACATTCTCTTCATCCATGTCTGTTGTTGAATATTATCTTTTGAAACGATTCCCAGTTCCTTAAGGTACATTCTCTCTGTCCCCTTCCTCCTCAGCAAAACCCATAACTGCATAAGAGGCCCTTCTATTAAAAGCTCTTAGAAACTGGGTTCTCCTTTTTAGAACCTGCTCATACTTACCACCTGATTTTTTTGTGTGGCAGCTTTTTGCTTTGTTGCTGTGGCAACAGTTGCCGTTTTTGTTGGACAGCAAATTGTCAGAAGGTTGATCATAATTCTGGGAAGAGCATCCCCTATCATCTTCATTTGGCCTTCACATAAGTGGAGAAGTGTAATATGATGCTTTTTTTCAGAAGGTTCGTGATAGATGAACCCTCAAATCATCTTTTTTGTAAACCACTTCTTGTTTCTTTTTGAATCATTAGAGGTTTGATAATTAAAGGACACAAACATTTGCATCTAACACTGTAAAAGAATTAATGATAGAATCAAACTAGACATCTTACAATTGTAAGCTTTGATTATCTCCTGTCACTTCTCTCTGCAACTAAACCCGATCTGTTTGTTAAAAACCATGGTATTTTATTTGGAATTACATTTAAGTATTTATCGCAAAAAATATTTTCAATATCTAATAAAAAATTTTATTTATAATATTAAAATCCATTTACACCCAATTTAACCCAAATGAACTAAATATACCTCATACTGGCTATAAAAATAAACATGGTTTAGCAACCAGTAACGTATTTAAAACTTTGGTTAGAAAAAATCTGATCCAAAGAACAAAGAACATGGTTTAGTCCCACATCACCTGCATGTTTCCATCTCTTATTCTTTCAATTCCATACCTGACCTTACGTCACCTCATCACAAAACCTCATGCATCATTTATAAAATTGAATTGGATTTAAATCAATATCTAGTGTGAACTCATCCCTACCTAGTCTATATCCGATGTATTTCCGAGTTATATTATGCTCGATAGACTGGAGGAAGAAAGATGCTAAACAACAACGGTTCAGAATTTACCATTTGCCAATGGTATGAGAAAACAAATAGCATTTTTAACTGTTTCAAATTTCATATTATGCAGATCTTTTTTTATCTTCAAAGGCTTTTCACAACTTACTATCAGTTAGTCATATTTTTTTGAAACATTTAATTGTTTTTGTTGAAGTAGGATACACTGAAGAAATTGGAGACTTAAATCTTTATTATGCAAGAAAGAAAACAAACAACAATCACACATTATGCAGAAGAAGGAAGGGTACTTACCGTTTACATGAAATAGACAGCACTAAATATCTCTCTCAGAAAATAAAAAACAAGATTGAATTGATCAGCTCAATCATAGGTACACCTGTTCTGTGCGATTTTCACTGTCTTGAAGTTTGTTGAGTTGACATTGAGCTGGCAAAAGACATGTTTGTAGTTTTTAACCCTCACTAGCTTCCCTATCACATTTCCCCGAGACCTGATAGTGAACTGCAATTTTAATGGAACAACTGCACCCTTGTCTGAAACTGTGAGGCTTGCACCAGCGCCATAAAGAGGTACCTTGTCTCCGTGTAAGACAACCGATTGCGTACGGAGGCTTTTTCTTTGTTGATAGTACATTTTCAACTGATGACGAAAGTCGCATTATCAGAGAAGAAATATAATTTGATTTAAGTATGCAGGGTCGCGTTCGTTAATTTGAAGATTGACCCAAAGAGAAGGGTTACCTGCCCAGTTGCAATTGGAATCTCAGAATAGATGAGGTTGACCGGTGTTGAGCTGACATGAATGCCAAACAGAGATGCAGGATTGTATATGGTAAGTTTTATTGAGCAGTTTAATGATGAAAATTTAGTTGGCACGCCTGTGAAGTCCGGTCCCTCCCCAAGGTAAAAGTAACTCAGACTTAGACTCTGCAGTCAGAGGAAATAATAAGATTAAGAGCTGTAAAATGAAGATAGCTGAATCAGATGCATACAAAAATATGAAGTTCTAAGAAAGATGGGTTTAGCAAAATGAACTTGGCTAAATTGGAAAATATAGAGAGGAAATTATGCAACCTATCATGCATCAGGCAGCTTAACCGAGCTAATATTGTCTAGACCATAAAATTGCAAATGGAAAAAATGTCTCTACAGTCATTTTGCTAACAAAATTCTTACTTTCTAAATCCTTTAAACTTTTTTGTGGAAAACTTTGAAATATTTACGATCAGTCGTAAGTGCAAATATCTGTTCAATTATATAAGAACACAAGGTGGCTTATTTTCCCAAAAGATGCATCTTATTTGGATATGCAGAATGAAAAGTTCACATTCTAGTAGAAATGTTTTTAAGGAGTGGTGAAAAGGGGCTAATTTTTTAACCAAACCAGGTTTTTCTGTAGTAATCAGAATGAAATCTTTCACGGTTGCACCTATCCCTTCGAACTAGATAAAATACTGTTCAACTTTTCATCAGCAACTTTATTGTCATTGTTCAGTGTTTCAAACAAACGGTGAGGTTTAAACAGCGTACTACCTAAATTTTGACAATTCTGTATTCAAGGCAATGAATACCTAAATTTTCACAAACAATCATAATATATAAATTATTATTTCATGAAAAATCTAATCTACAGAGCAGTTTTCAGAATTATAATTTCAAAAAGCCAGAGCTCAATTATGTTTGAAACTTCTACAATTCAATGAAAATGACGAAAACAGTACTATAAGTGAGCAAATTAGGGCACTTAAAGCATATAGCTAACTAAAGTTTAACGCAGTTGTTAACGTTGATAATAAATATTGAACATGAAAACTCTTACCTTCACCAAAACCTCTGCTTTGTACGGTCTACTGGCACCCCAGATTATAAGAGAGAAGACAGTAAACAAAAGGATGAACCCAAGTAAGCCTATAAGGACCTGGCAACGACGAGAAAGACCTCTATCTTCAAGGTCATCATAAGATCCTTCTTCCTCTATAACATCACACTCTGGCCAACCCTTCTCATTTCTTTTCCTGTTACCTTTTCTCCCTGATGAAGATCTAAAAGCCCCAGAGAATCTGCTAGCTGATGAAGCCCTTGAATGACGTCCTAATGAAGGATGCGAGGGTGATTCTGATGGAGTGTTCATAATGGGGGTTGTATGCAAAGAAGATTTGTCCCCATCGTGGGAATCTCTTGAGGGGCTTTGTACATAGTAAAGTGGCCGTTTGGGAGATCTTGAAGGTGAAGAAGCAGCCATGCTGGTGACATCTGAGTCAGACTTTACGTGCATCATCTTGATGGTCTAGTGATTGAACCCCAATAAATTTCTGCAGAACTCACACATGGATAATTTATTACAGATCACTTAATTGATCAAATTTGAAACAAGCAAGAGCTTTAGTTATACAATCGTCCATCTAAGAAAAAAAGAAATTTAATCAATTGAACATTTCTGAAAACAAGTAAAGTACCAAGCATATAAACATCTAAAATTGTTGCACTAATCTTCATATGCTTATAGAATAAGATCATTTTATAGCAAATATTGTAAATTGAAGCTTAAAATGTACAGTCATTTATTAAAAATTAGAAAAACGAAAAAGAACAAGAAAATAGAGCTGCACAACCATGAATTTAGGGCGAAAAGCAATATTTTTCACATCAATTCAAATGTTGAGCAAACCAAAAAATGTAAACCAGAGTCATTAAATTATACTATAGGATTATATAAACATGTAAATATATATACTCAGCATTTATACAGTAAATTGTATGGCTCCAAGCTTCCAACAAAAAAGCAAATCTAATCAAAATCTTCCAACAGCGAAGAATTTCCATTCATGGCACAACAACATGATTTCGGAACTTCAAACAGAAACAAAATCCAACCAAACTCCGTTCATTCCAAAGACGACGACTTCCACTCATTTAACACCCCGTTTCTTCAATCAATCGACGAACATGCCGTCCATGACACAAACAACACCATTTCTGGCCCAATTCATCCAGAAAATTCACCCAAGATCAGATTTTTGTTTTTTCATAAACAAATAAATCACATTCGATTTGATATAGAACTGTAAAACCATGACATGGACAAATTGACACAGATTTTTCAAACAAATTCGAATCTTGAACAAACAAAGAAAAAATAGGAGGATTACATATACACATATATACTCGCATTTTATACAGTAAGATACTTCTTCAAGTGAAGTGTACGGCTTGAAGCCTCCAACAAAAATAGCAAATCCAACCAAAATCCTTCACATTCTATAACGAACAATTCCCGCTCACTTCATACAAAAAACGATCTTGGACTGTAATTTTCAGATTAAACCTTTAACAAATGGTAATTTAAGACAAAGCATTAGTGCTTAATTTGCTATACAACCGTATAACCATGAATTTAAACATATGAACACATACTTTTTCCACCAATTAAAATCTTGAGAAAACCAATAATTATAGCAGGATTACGCAAACATGCACACATAGTGAGATGCTTCTTCGAACAAATTCCGCATAATTGAAGCTCTGAACAAGAAAAAGCAAATCAAACCAAAATCCTTCACACTACAACGAAAAATTTCCACTCACTTCATACGAGAAACATTATTTTGGAATGAAAATTTCGGATTTAAACCTTTTAACAAAATATTAGTGATCAATTTGTCATGAATTAAACAAATCAACACATATTCTCCCTACCAATTCAAATCCTTGGCCAAACCACTAAATATAGCAGGATTACATAAACATGCACACATAAACGAGACGCTTCTTCAAACAAATTCTGCGAAAATTGAAGCTTTGAACAAAACAAAAACAAAAGCAAAAAAGCAAAAAAACAAAGAAACAAAATCCAACGAAACTCCTCCGATTCCAACAACGACGAATTTTCACTCATTCAACACCAACGAGGAAGCTGCCGTCCACGACCCAAACAGCACCATTTCTGCTTCACTTCATCCTCGAAATTCACCTCCAAAAAAAAAACCTTTCATCACAAAAAAAGGCACCACCTTTCGATTCCAATGACTTGCAAGCTCCAAAACGGGAGCGACGGCGTCGAAGGCCGAAACGGGAACCGTTCTCAACGAAACCGGACTCGTTCTGCGCCAAAAACAAGCTTTCTCCGAAATTCGGCATCGGAGTCTTCGAATGCGATAGGATTTCTACAAATTTGGAGAACGGATTGAATCGAATTGGGAGGAGTTGGCGGCGTTCTTCGTCGGGAGTGAGGAGTGAAGCTCTCATGGCTTCCGCTCTCCACCTGCAACAAAAAAGGCGGTTTCTTGGCTTCTCTTATTTCCCTAGTAATGTGCTACTGTTATAAAAATAATGAATCTGGGCCAATATTTATTCTTAGTCCCTGTGTAGATTGTCACCCGTGGGAGACGATGTACACATATTTGAATTAATATTTTATTTTATTACTATTTGAATTATTTTGTTGAATTAAAATAGTAATTAATATTTGAATCACTAACCAATTGTATTTTATTGCCTTTAATTTTTTTAAAAAAATTAAAGCATCTTATTAGGCTATCTACATAAATACATATTTAATTACTCAAGTCGACTTTAAAAAATTGACATTCTAAATATATAATTATACGAGTCTTATTTAATTAAATTGTGAATCAATAATTATACTTTATAATATTGAGTTGGATTAATTTAAATAAAGTAAATTTAGATTTATCGAGGCTATAAATCAATGAAATTAAAATATTTATTTTTTATAATATATTTATAACTTTAAATATTTTATAAATATTGCGAATCTAAAAAATAGCAATATTATTAACAAAAAAGTGTAAACATAAAATAATAAATCCAATTGACGCATATTAGGCAAGGAGATCAATTTGCGTACTGTGTAAGACCTTTTCACCTTCCATTACTTCACAATGGGAAAAACTGATTCTCTCATTCTTCTTCTTCTTTTAATTAATTCGTGCACCGGGGAGCGGCAGGCTCGGGTTGAGGCTCGGAAATCCAAGCCTGGAGATTGGAGTCGGTCAAATGGGCCCCTGTAGGCTCGGGACTGAGGAGGAGGGAGGAGTGTCGGTAGGGCACCTGCCAAGTCATGATTGGGTTATTAACGCATTGCTCCTCGTGAACCGGTCCAAGCCCGGACAAATATTTTTTTAATAAATAATTATGATTTATTGACGAAAACTTAAATGTTCTAATGATGATGTAGTTTTATGGATTACTGCCATTATTAATAAATATGAATAGTTTATGTTATAATATATATTTTAAATTAACCAAAGATATTTATATTTTAAATTATGATTTATATTTTAAATTATGATTTATATTGGAAACATTGAATGATCATCAAATCTATCAATATCATTTTGAATTAAATGAAACTAAAAAAAAAGAACTTAACTCAATTAATTTAATCGAAGTTACTTTAAATGTAGATGGTCAGACTTTATTGTATTTAATTTATCGATTTAATTGAATGTTATGCACGGTTGCACGAATCGAATCGGCGAGATGCCGATCCGATTTCGGGGCCGACTCGGTCTGTAACACCCCAAATCCGGTCCACACTCGTGAACCGAACCGGCATGTTACCGGCCCCGGTTAGGTCGGCTAACCCGAACCTAACTCACACGGATCCAATCTCGGCGTCTTAAGATGAAGATACAACTCTCAAAGCATGGATGAATACACAAACCCTAACATAGTACTACGTGAATGACATACAAATCAGAGTGCACACCAAGACAATCCCGATAAAAATTAATGAAAACTTTGAAATATAACGGATAGAGTTTCCCCTAAAAATGCAATTAGGGGCCACCCTGTCAAATATACATATGCAAATATATATCTAACCATATATCAAATAATTTCATTCATATAAAATATAAAATCTAACATGCTGTAACTTATTTTAAAACTTGGGTCTCAACCCACTCCGCTGCGCAACTCTGATCATATTTTGCATTCTGTTATCGTGTCTTAACATTTCATTCATATCATATCATCATGCTCAAACATTTACTCATAGCATGTGTATAAAATAACATCATAACAAAACATTAATTAATCACCCAATGTGTGTGTGCAGAAGACCTTATTGTTCCTCCGTCCCAGCTGGCTCATCCATCTCGTGCTTATCACCTACATATATATAAGAAAAACGTCAGTAACAAGCGTTACTGGTCCGGAAAATAAAATAACTATAACAAACTGGCTATGAGAGCAAACTCTCATCTGAAAGAAAACATCATACTCCACGTGAACACTCTGAAGGGCACTACTGAGGAGCCACTGGGCTGCAGACCCGGTAGCATCCCGAACTTACTGCTCTGCTGCTGGTACTGTGCTACTCTCAGCACTTCTTTTTCAGTACTTCTCATGAAACTTTATCCTAAGCCCTCTCCGAACCTCCATATCTCTCCTGGCCTTGAGCACGAAGGCCGAGTACTCTCAGGCAGTCGCCTTTAGTACCCTTTGAACCACAAGTCCGGACATGCGCTGTACTAAACAGTACCCGTAAACCTCCACGTTCTCCGGGTGTGAGGAACTCAAACGCGGAGTTGTCAGGATCCCTCGGGAATGGAACAGTCCGCTGGCACTAATCCAGAGCCCGCTTTGACTGTCACGGCATCCTCTGCATGGTACGTGCAGTCGGTTTCTCCATCTCTCGTCTCACTGAAAACTCGATAAAACTATATATATAGGCCTGGGAAGGGATTCATATAATAGGCCCGAAGGCAACTTGTGGTGGATCTTGTTTTCGAAATCATCCTCGAGGGATCTCATCCTCGAGGGGTTATTAATCCGGAAATATTCGATTAAATGGCCCGAGTTAAGTGGGATCCAATAAAACGCTACTTAACCCGCCCTGCAATAATAAAATAAACATACAATGGAAGAGCGTAAAACAAGACGAGTCCTAAACGGACCTGGTAGAAGCTCCAAGCGTGTCATCGCGCCTAGGCGGCGAGCTCCTATTCCGTACCTACACATCAAAACTAAATACTAACGCCCGCTAACTAAATGATGCATCAAACTCAACACAATTAAACACAGAATCATCATCAAAATAACCATCAAATAATTATAAGAGTAAATAATCCTAACTCAACTACTCATACCATATTTTATTCTGTTCTTCTAAGTTGCATCGTACTAGTTTAACATGTTCATACACAATTCATCTCATTAGATCACTTCATTCACTAATAATCTCATCATGTAACTTATCATTTCATCCCTAATTAGTCATTAATCACATCACACACAATTATCATGCTCAACTCGATCTACCTCATTAAATCACTCCCTATTCATTCTCAATTAATTGCATCATGCAATCATCACTACACTCATACTCACATGTTTATCATGACAATTATTTAATTCTAGCATGTTATACTAACAATCATAATCAATTTTAAAGAAATCAATCGGAGGTAATTATACCTCACGTCGTCGGCAATCGGCGACGGCTAGGGTTCCGTCGCGCGTCTCGGAGCTCAAATTCGGCGCTCATCGGCGTCCGAAGCTCGATCGGGCTCCATTGGGTGAGCCCCGCGGAAGATCCGGTGAATTCCGGCGAATTCCAGAAATTCCGATTTTCCGGCAGCTACTGGCGGTTTTCCGGCGACTTCCGGTGGTTTTCCGGCGACAATCGCCGGCGGCGTCTACTAGCTGGATAGGGGTCATATAGGGTACCCTCGGAACCAGCTCGACGAGCCCGACTCATCTACGAGGTCGACGCGGCCAACGGAGGAGGCGGCTCGCCGGAAAACAGCTAAAACAGAGCGGCGGCGTTGGGTCGCTAAATCCGGCCAGCCAGGCGGCGATGCCCTCCGTTCCGGTCGGGGAGGGTCGCTGGGTGGTCGGTGGTGCTGAGGCGACCACTGGATGACGGCTGCGACGGTCGCCGGCGACCGAATCGGCGGCGCGACCAAACGCAGCCGCGGCGCTAGGCGTGGCGATTCCGGCGTCGCGGCGGCCCGATGGTGGCCGGGCCTGGTCGGGGCGGCAGGGCAACGTCGTCGCCGAGCTGGGCGGCGACGATCGGCGGCCGGGCGGCGCCGACAGCGGTGGCGGCGACGCTGCAAAGGGGCGGCGTCGGGGTTTGGGAAGAAGATGTCGGGGGTGTGCGGTGGCAAGGTCGTAAATATTACTTGACTCGTCTCCGACTCGAGTCAAAATAATATTTAAGTTGTAAGAAAAATTCCATAAAAATTTGGGAAAAATCCCATAAAATCAAACAACACCAAAAAAATCATAATGATATGCTCTAGAACTATCAACCCACCCAAAATGCCCGTAACGCGTCCTAACGCGGTAAATGTCCTAAAACTAATTCTACGATCTACTATATATAAAAATAAAAAAAATAAAAAAAATCACTGGCATACTCTCATATATTCTGATAACTCATTCTGCTCTGCTGTGTTCCTAACGTTATCATCATATACTTGGGTACGCATGACCCTCATAGCTCATACACGCGACCGACGTCGGCTCGGTACACGTGTCCTGAAACTGACTCAACTCGAAAAAATAACGGTCGACCCGACCGGTTCTAAATATAAAACCCTAACTCGAATCGTGGGTTTTACACGGTCGGCCCCGAATCGGCCTCGGAATCGGAATCGGCCGATTTAAATCGGAATCGGTTTTTTTAATGAAATTACTAAAATACCCTAGGTATGATTTTTATTAAATTATTTAAGCATGGGTAAAATGGTAATTTGGATTTTAAAACCTAAAATCAAACCCGCTCCCCACGCCGCCGCCGCCGCCGCCGCCGCCGCCTCGTTCCGCCCTCCGCCGTGCTCCCCGACTCCGGGCTCGCAGTCGACCGGGCTACCGACCTCGCCGCCGACCTCGCAACGTCGCTGCCGAAGTGTGGCCAGACCGAATCGGGCTGTGACGCACGAATCGCCGCGACTCGCCGCCGCTCCGGGCCGCCTCGCCGCCGGCTGCGGGCCGCTGACTGCTCGTCCGACCGGGCTGCCGACATCCTCCGACATCGCCGCCTCGAGACTCGCCGCCGACCGGGCCGGCGGCGGCGGCGGCGGTAAAGAGTGGCATTCTCGTAATTAAAAGTTGACTCGAGTCTAAATCGAGTCAAAAATAATAATTAATTCTATATAATTTAAAAAAATCTTAAAAAATATTTAAAAATATCAGAAACTATAATACACAGAATAATATCAAAATAACATCAATACCTAATTTTAATATATTTATATTATAAATTGTCAAATTATTATATATGATCGATTAAATTAATTTGGACCGATTCAACTGAACCGATTCTTGGCCGATTCAGACCGATTCTGATTCCGATTCCGACTCCCTAGAAAACCGATTCCGATTCCGATTCCGATTCGATTCATGCAACCATGATGTTATGTAATTACTTTACATATAATTATAAAACTCATTTATACCTCAAATATAATCTTGAAATTTTTAATTGTCAAAGTATGGCTTTGTTAAATTTACTTATTTCAATTATTTACTTATTTTTAAATTTATAATATTAGTACTAGATTATTATAGTCTAGATGGTTGAAATACCTTATATATTGTGAGTGAAAAACTATTTTAAGTAATAATAATTTTTAACCAATTTAATATTGTTAAATTTATGATAAATAAAACATTAAAGATTTAGCCATAAATTAACTATTTAACGAAAGACAAAAATAATAAAAGCTGTTTATCTAATGATAAAATAATATAAACTTGATTATGACATAGCGTTATAAACTTGATTAATGGCTGGCTGACTATTATGATAGAGCTTTTTTAAAAAATAACATTTATGAATAATAGTGTCGATCGAATCATAAACAAGCCATTTAAAACGCTGACCATCGTTTAAATTACATTCTACTCAAATTAGACCCGGATCAAGTACCTTCTCACCCTTTGTTCTCTTAATAAATTCACATGAATCACATTTCTAGGATAGCATGCATACGTCCCTTTCTCATTTTTAAATGCAATTATTTGGAATACGCACGTAAAAAAAGACCCTTAGCTGTCCAACCCTTATCACGCTGCCCTGACCGGGACTTTCATCCACCCAAACGTCCGTTTCTACTGCTAATAATAATACATTAATATATCAACTCCAATCCAAGACAACGAGTTCCACGCTAGAAGGGTCCACTTTCACTATGTGGCACCCACCTCCTTTAATAAGTTGCCACCCACAAATTGTATGCCTCAATTAAGTCATATAATACAAATGTATTCAATCAATGTCCAGAGGGAAACAAAAAAGTGCAATCAACTTCAACTAAGCGTAGCATCATTAGCTGCAAACAGAGTTATTAAGAAATATTGCACCCCCATCACTGTGAACATACATATATTCTATAACTTTTAAGATTTACATTGACTAACCCATGAACATACATGAACAGTTCACAATGGCCAACTCGTGGGGTCTGAAACAGGTGGTAAGAAAAAATATCTCTGAGGACCGAAAAATTAATACTCAATCAAGGTACATTATTAACTCTACTTAGCTCTGCTTTGTGTATTATTGGTCGCAAGCCCAAAACAAGGAGGGTTTTATAGAGAGGAAGATTATCTGACCATCAAAATTTTTATCACTTATAATTATATTAGATCTTTAATTAAAACCCATGTCCGGGACAAGTTGCAAGGACGAAGTGGGACATTTTAGTTAAAAAAAGGTGCGTTTGTTGGAGAATCTTCACTCTTTTTTTTAAGAAGCCGATGCCAACGACTTCACAACAAACCAAGAATGCAAGTTATGCTCATGTTGATAATATAAAGCTAGTTTGGACAACATGCAAACCAAAACTAAAAGACATCACACTTATATTGAAAAACAAAAAAAGAGCTGGGCAAATCGTCAACAAAAATAAGTCCTACAAACACAAACAATTATATAGTACAGAACTTCCCTGACACAAAAATCTACAAACAAGAAAAAGGAAAAAGAGCTGCTTACAAAGCCTAGCTACGTGGGTCAGACGAGGTTGAGCAAATGAGTCAAGACGGATTGAGAAAAACACGCCTGCCCATGAGAATTAGTTTCTTGTAGTTCTGCTTCTGTCGGCGTAGATTGCTTGTGAATCCAATGTGGACAAAATCTGAGGCATTGACATACCACCCGAAACAACTATTTCTGCAATCACAAGAAACAGAACCCAGCTATCAAAATTGAGCTGTCGGTACCAAATAATTTTAATGAATGATGAAGAAGGTGACAGGATAATGCAATCAACAACTTCTTAATCAAGTTCTAGAGACCACTATTAGATACCATTATTAAATAGACTCATAATCAAACGTATGCCCCTGCCATGAGATACTTACCAATCCCCTCACGCACAGACAAATTGGGTCTTATCACATCCTTCGAGTTGATTAGAAATATATCTCCAATGTACAGATGGTTTGTTGGCACGTAGACACAACAGAGCTCCTCTTCACCGGAGTAACTCTGAGGATCACCAAGTAAAAAATGTAAGAATCTTTTTTATATCATTGTCAGCTGATCAACAAATGCGGGAGAAGAAATGACAGGTATCGAAGAACATTAATGATGATAGGTTGACCTTGCATAGGCTACGATTGAAGTAATTAGAAAGATATACGGTAGTTTGTTACAGACCTGCAGAACTACCACAGATGTGATAAAGCCAAATGCATATTCACCAATCCTAGGATGTCTAATAATAGCAACCTCCTTGAATGCTTGTTTGCTCTGATCTACAAGATATAAAAAATGTACCACATTATGGCATCCCAAACCAGTAACCTAAACAGACATAGAAACATGAAAACAACAAGATGATACCAGGAGATATGGCAGAACTAATTTGTTTGGAAGCATTATAAATATGCCGAATGAAAGGCATCCGCTTGATGAACCATTCTCCAAGGCTAAGGACGGAAGCACCCAACCATGATGACATGAACACACCCACCAAAAATATGAAAGTGACAGATGTAACAAACCCAAGACCTGAGAACAGAAATGTAGATCTAATTCAGTAAGAAAAATAATACCAGTAAAAGAAAACTGAGTCAACTTAATAAAAGCCAGACATTTAGGGAAGTTTAGAATAACTCCACATCATACTTATTGGATTAATTAAAATAGGATGTTCAACGTTCAAAAAGTTGATTGAAGAAATAGCAGAATTGACTTACATGTACCATAAAAATAGACTTAATGAAAATAAATAAAAAAGACTGCCGAAAAGATCAACCACACTGAATGATCTTACAAGTGCCATTCCATCCCATCATTCCCCAAAACTGTGTTTAGTAAGATTGAACATGGGGTATGCAAAATTACGAGTCCGCCCACATGGTATTTGAGATGAACTAAGAAATAATTCATTCTTACAATAAGGTATACAACAAGGATACACATAAAAAATGTGCAGATAAAATGTGATATCTGTACCAAATATGTTGATTCCAAGCTGTTCATATATTGGTGAGAAGAACCCATCCACAAAATGAATAAACCACCATGTGATGTAGAAGGTTATTGCTATAGGAAACAGAATAACACTGCAAAGTTTAAAAAAATCAGTACCAATTAAAAATCATGTAACTAGCACCACAAAAAATTGAAATTCCTTCACCAGAAAAGGTCTCATGGGAACAAAAAGATGCATAAAACAAGGATCCAATGCAATTTGAAGCACTGAACAAATAGCAATGCACAAAATGCTGCCATTCCAGCCCTTTGCAACATATGTCATCCACAGAAATTGCATTCCGCTTTCTCCCCAAAAGAAGCTCAATTTTGCTCCTTCTCAGCAGAATATAATATGAATGTAGGAAAAGGACATTGGAAATTCTTTATATAACTTAAGGTAATATATCAAAAAAGCAATCTTCCAACACCAATATAGTGCACATCTCACACGACTTTCCACAAGTAAGATGCACACCAAGAGAATGTCAAATGGCAAATTGCACGCAAAACTAAAATATAATTATGACAGCCCAAAAGATACATAAAAAAGATGCAACATAGAACCCAGTTACACGTTTTTCATGAATATTGGACAAGGTGTTTTTCCTGCAATTTTCCCTTGTAGTGAAGAATTTCAGGCAGTTTGAATCGCAGTTGTTAAAGGATGCTGGCACTATTGAAAAGCATCACCTTTACCTATAGCTTTTGTATGAAAGCATCACATTTTGAGGTAATCAATGCACGAAAAACTAAAGCTCATACCAAATCAACCTTTCCGTATCAAAATTTTGTGACTATTGAAAAATTCTTCTTAATTCTTGTTTTATTCTTACAAAAACTGGCCCTTTTATGCAAAATTAGATGAGCTGAGTGGTCTATCATCTTTTTCAATCTTTCTTCTTCTTGAATTAACATGAAATTTATTTCTTGAAGATTCCATTTTTCTTTTACGGTGTTATAATTCACCTAGAATTGGCCAAATTCAGAAGGAAATGAATTAATGATAAACTTGACAAGGAAAATGACATCCATACCCATCATTTGTAGCATTGCAGCTAGATTGGTCATTGATGTTTAAGTGATCATGAATGGGCTGTGACCAATCAAATTTCTTTGTCATCAACTCATTCATGAGGGTTCATAGAAAATTTTCATCAAAGGACAGAAGCCATTTAGCCCCAGAACTTGTAAAAGCACTTGTCATCAATCCAAATTAGAACTAGGCACGAAACAAGACTCAACTTCCTCGAAGAAGAACTTCAAGAAGATTTCACTTTGTTATCATCCATATCGACCACATAATTGATATTTTTTGTGATAAAATAAAATGCAAATGATAGTATTGTGAAATAAGTGGGTGCCAACCTAGTTGGGATTTGCTTACTTTACTATGATGCAATTAATTCATTATTAACTTTGTATGATATCCTATTGTTTACTGCATGCAATTTAGTAACATAAGCAATATGTCAGTCATGCAATATATTTTCTTTATATTAGTTGTGCACAAATTTAGAAGCCCAACAAACTAAAAAAACGCAAAAAATAAAAAATATATATTAAAAAATCCAACAAAACAAACAATTTAAAGCTAGATGTAAAAACAGGCTAGGCCTAGCCGGCCCATTAGGCCCGGCCCAAATTTGGCTAGGCCCATGGGCTGTGCCAAGGCCATGTTACAACTCATAGGTTGGGTCTGGGCCTCCAACTGGCTGGGCCAAGACTTGACAAGCCTACCTTGACATTTTCAGCCATTGTCATTTTCATTAAGTTTAAAGCCAGCCTGTTAGACTGCTCTCAACTCTCAAAGTAAGATTTTACTGTCCTAACCATAGTATGAGAATAGTCAAATATGACAATGTTCAGTTCTTTGCGAATAATCAAGTCAGTAGGAGTTTGAAACTACGGAAAGTAGATATTCAAGAAACTCTCATAGAAAATTCTACAGCCAGTACTTCTTCTCAGCTTGTTGTACAACAATTAAACAACATACAAGAACAAAACGTGACAGTCCAAAACTCACATAACAATGAACCATCTGATAGTGTACAAATTACAAGTGAACAAGTTCAAACAAAAATAGCATTACGAAGGTCTGAAAGGGGGAAAAAATCAACTATTTCAAATAACTATATGGTTTACTCACTTGAGTATGAGTGTGAATCGAGCACTAATAAGGATCTAGACATATTCATACAAGCCATGAAATATGACAATTCAGAATAGTGGTTCAATGCCATGATAGAAGAGTTAAAGTCAATATATGACAACAAAATCTAAGACTTAATAGAGTTGTCGTAATGATCAAAAACAAGTTCTTTGTAAATGGGTATTCAAGACCAAACATAACTCAAAAGGCAATATTGAAAGGCATAAAACTAGATTTCTCATGAAAGGTTTTACTTCATATTAATTTGGGGATAATTGATTGTCTGTTAACAGTTCTTTAATTAGCATCCATTTTAGTTAAAGTTGTGTTTTAGGGATCACCCAAAGGTGGACTTATTATACATAGCAATTTTTCGAATCCATTAATTTAACTCAAAGCATTAATGAGTTAGCATATGTTACTATTTTACGGTCATAAACACGCTCGGAGTCTTCGGTCTAGGAAATGGGATAGTTAAGTTTAATGGACTACACTATGCTTGGCTAAGTTTAATTAAACTTTAATGTGAAACAAACAATAATTAAATTGCAATTTCATAAAATTTATGATGAATAATTGTATATAAAATGCATATATTCATTGTCTTTTAATGCATTTTATTCATTATTAATTTTATTGTTTTAATTAAATTCCTCTCTTTTTTACCGTAGCAACAGTTGCGTTAGGAAGGGCATCTGGCCATCTAAAATTTTGTCATATATAATTTCATAGATCTAAGTTCAGGATTTATACCCCTAATACCCTTTCGGTATCAGATGGAAGAAGAAGATGAAGAAGAAGAAGAAGAAGAAGAAGAAGAAGAAGAAGAAGAAGAAGAAGAAGAAGTAGACTAAAACCTTTCACTCAACAATACCATTAGACACTTAAAACCAAGTTTGTATCCCATATATGCAATTTTATGCTTAGGTACAAGAGAGAAAGCAAGGAGTCAAATGTGATATATCCACTGCAACACTATGCTTAGATCATCACAGAAGTCGGACTAAAATAATTGCAATATAGCAATTACTGCAATAAACAAAGATAATAGCAAAACTGAAATGTCAAAAATGTTGTATATTGTGTAGCAAGTTGATTGTTTAGAAATAACATTAACTTTTAACTTTTACACTTAGTGCCAGAACTAGCACGAATGCTCGCAGATAAATTAGAAGTAAGCACATTATTAAGATCAAAGCTACATATATCTTAATAACTTACCATCCAGTCATAAATTTCTTTGATGCCCAGCTTCGAACTACTTTATAAAAAGCCTGCAAAACAGAAGAAGTAAACTGATGACAGTAATATTCAATTCTTATTATTATTATATTTCCTAGTTATACTAGAAGTGTCCAATTTAAGTGTCTCTAGTTATACTAGTATTTGAGTCACATCAAATTCTGATAAGATGTGACATAGACAATAAGACCACTGCAAATTCTCATTATATAAGATGCTAACCTCACCAACGATTTGAAGTTCAAAAAAGAACTGCACATTAATCATTAAACAATAAAAACACCGCAATCAAGGAACCAACTATACCAATAACAATATCTGAGACTGATGGTGCTAGACTACTTAGTTATCTCATTTTATTTTTGTACAATATTAATCATGTTGGGTATATGGGTCTTATATTGGGAAAGCGGGCAACTTGTGTTTAAAATAAAATCTGTGCATGAAGCTCAATATGATGTTTGTTCTTCATCTTTTTAATCAACAAAAAACACTTCCATTTTAGTTTTTCAATTAGTTTTCTTTATTTTCTCTCAAAAATGTTGGCAAACCTCAAAGCTGTCATTGTTAATCTCAAATCCCTAAATCGAGAATCATAACCTTCATTTAGGTTTCCACTTCCATAGATCTTATTTCAATTTCCCTAACTCGATTTCAAGTCTATCAGATGATGCCTGTAAAAGATTAGCTTTAGGTTTTAAACAATTACCAAATTTGATCCACAAACAGCAAAGGGGAAGGCATTTAACAGTAAAAAGGCCTGCATTAATCCATGCTGACCTGACAACCAAACTAAATTGATGTGCAATTCCAATTTTGAAAGTGTTCTCTACTGGGATGAAAGCTATGAAACAAATCTAAGCATGATAGCTAACAAAAAGACAGCACCAGAAGATCCACTTTAAATTCTCATGGTATAAGATATTAATTCTGACCAACAATCAGAAATTGAGAAAAGCACTATTCATTAATTCAATAATAGAGATAGAACCATCAAAGAGACTATTAGACCAATAACTACATCTGAGACAGTCTGATCATGCCTCCCAAAAAAAGGTTCTAGAGTGGGAAAAATAAAAAAAATGCACCATTAACAGCAAAGAGAAGGCAGATAACACAACTCACGGGCATACATTAATGGACATGGACCTGACAAACAAACTGAATTAGCTAAATTATTTGTCTAACCTTTTGGACTTATTTTTGTGTACAATATAAGCAGTGAAGGAGGCATTGAGATTGCATCAATTTCAGCTATTTCTCTTCTTCCTACACTCCTCTATCCTAATGCCTTCAACCTCTTCCACCAAAATGTCTTGAATTTTTCAACAAGAACTAATTTTTTCTGCAATTTAAAATTTGCAACAATATGGGCACTGAAAAATCTTTATTATACAAGCTACCAATCCAAACTAACAAATTGAAAGTTATACACTTGCACTATACAATGACAAAGCAGTAAACATACACCCATGTAAGCACCGGTTACACTAACAACAACATCTGCAAGAAGCTTGATTATAGGCCCCAAAAGTGAAAAAAATCATTTCTAGCTTCTCGAGCTAGCAATAATAAAAAAAGCTCAATCCACAAACTAGTTTCAACCCAACCACCAAACTAAATTTGAATTTGCAATTGTTCAAACCGAAACACAAACAGCTAGCGAGCAACGCCACAAAACTATACGGATCTCAAAGCAAAGCAACTTGGGAAAACAAAAAATTCAATCCTAGACGCAGATACCTCTCGGCCGGAGTGGTGGGAGGAGGCGGCAGCGGCCTCGGAAATCGAGGGTTTGGAGTCGGCGTCGTCGCCGGAGTCGGAGACGGGGATGAGGAGTTCGCGATCTCGGTCCCGGCTGGCCATGGCGATCGGCGACCTCGCGTCACCCATCAGGGCGGAGCAGTCGGCGGCGCCCAGCCGAAGACGGCGACTTCCCCTCGCCGGCGGTGGCCGGGCTGGTTAACTAAACAGGCAATAAAAAAATGTGTCGTGTTTTTGGTTGCCGTTGTTGAGATGTTAGAGAGATTTGAGAAGTCTAAGCGCCTACTAATCCAGATTAGAAGATGCCTCTCTTTACTTTTTCGTTTTAAATTTTATTTATTTAAAAGGTGTTGTTACCGAGGAGTGACCTATGTTCTTTCTCTTTAATACTTAACTATAAAACCTACCCTTCGTAATACAACTTCTTCTCCTACGAGGTTTGTGAAACTAATTGTACAAGGTCTTTTAGAAGTCAACACTCTATTATTAATAATAAAATAATCTTATCATTTTTAACATGTTCTTCGTCATCGGTACAAATATTAAGAGAGTATTTTTAATCTAAGTTTGTCAAGATAGTTACTGAGGGTGAAAAAATATTTTCCAGGTTTATCTTACTTGCAAGGAGATCGGTTGGCAATACATCTATGGTTTGGTAGAAAAATAGTTGTTAAGTGAGAATTTTTAAAGAGAAAATATGTTTTTTTTTAACTGAACCAAACTAAATTATAACTAACAATTCAATTGAATTTGACAGTGAATTCTATTGACCAAACACCATGTGTATGAGAAAGGATAAAAATGCCATGTGCAAGGAGATTAGTTGGCAATACATTTACGATTTAGTAGAGAAATAGTCGTTAAGTGAGAATTTTTAAAGAGAAAATTGTTTTTTAAACCGAACCAAACTAAATTATAAGTAACAATTCAATTAAATTTGATAGTGAATTCTATTGACCAAACACCATGTGTACGATAAAGGATAAAAACACCACGTGCAAAGAGATTGGTTGGCTGTTTGGTAGATAAATAGTCGTTAAGTGAGAATTTTTAAGTAGACAATATATTTTTTTAACTGAACCATACCAAATTATGAGTGACAATTCAATTGAATTTGATGGTTCTATCGACCAAATACCATGTCTACGAGAAAGGATAAAAAGAACATAGATTAAATTCTAATTTTATATAAGATCACGTGATATAGAACTTATACTATATAGTCCATAAGATTACTAACATCAAGATGTTATCATATGTAAATTTTTTTATCAATCTATGTAAATTTAAATTACTTATATATAAAAATAACAAAATATTGTCATATGTAAATTTTCTTGTCAATTTATTTATGATTTATTCTAAAATAAATATATTTTTTTCTAATATAATACGCAATGAGAGGGAGAGGATAAATTATAAAATTACAATGTTTTTATTATTTTAACAAAACTTACAATCAAGTTAAATGAACTAATATAATTGTCTATGATAATTGATACGTTTTTAAAAAGTTGCCGGACAAGCACTTAGTTTATTACTTACTACTTAGTCTTAGAGTTTAGACAATAAATCAACCCGAACCAATCGCAAAACTGAACCCGGTTCGGTTCGGGTCGGAATCTATCTTCTTCAGGAGGTTCCCCACTTGCCACCACCTTCTTCCTATTACGCAGCCAATGGCGACCTGCCCGAGGAGGTCATCAATGGAGTCGGAACAAAAGATTTGATTTTTTTGGTCTAGACGAAGTAAAAGGTCATTCCTTTGTTGATTTGGGCTCGGCGTAGCGGCGGAGGCGGCGGCGGCGGCCATGGTTTTCTACTTCAAGGCCCGCCCCGACGCCGGCGATTACACCATCTTCATGGGTCTCGACAAGTACGAGAACGAAGACCTCATCAAATACGGCTTCCCCGAAGATATCTGGTATTTTTTCGGAACTTTGCTGATACTTGCATGGTTAAGTTTGCTGCATCATTCAATTTTGTTGATATTGGTATGTGCAGTTTTAGTTTGTTTTTTATCTATTTTTTTTAAAAAATAAATGCGTAGCTTTGCTGATATTGGTATGGTAAAATTTGCAGTTTTTTATCAATGTTAATGATATGGGCATGGGAACTAGGAGTTTTTATCATTTTTCGTATTTTTTAAAAATTCAATATTTTAGCTGATATTGCATGGGAGATATCAGTTGTTATTAAGTTAGTTATGTTGATTCCAGCCCTTTTTTTAAATTTTTTTATTCTGGTTGCTATTAGTTTGGAAGTTTTTCTTTCTTTCTCTACCTACTTTTTGATTATGTTATTTCTTAAATGGGCAATCTTCAATCAAAGACAAATTTTAAACAATAAAAGTATGTTCGGAGATTATTCGTTGTACTACAAACTTGTTTAATTTAAAAAAAGGATATTAGGATTTTTGGGAATTTCTAATTATATGTTATCTCCAATTCGTGGGTCATGTATGATTCAAGTCCTTGTTCAACATCTTCTTCACAAATTTCGGTTGTCATATTTTAAAATTTTTTATAAGCTTCTAAATGTTTAATTACCTTCTTATTGAACTTATACAACATAGTATTAAGGGTGTTTTGTTTCTCTTAATTAATGTTTACTCTTCTCATTTGTCTTCAATGAAAAAATCCTAGTTTTGCCTTTTGTTAAAGGTTCCATGTGGATAAGATGTCTTCTGCCCATGTATATGTGAGACTCAATAAAGGCCAGACTGTTAATGACATTAGTGAAAGCTTACTGGAGGATTGCACTCAACTAGTGAAAGCAAACTCTATACAAGGCAATATATCTTATCTCTCTTTTTCCCCTCCTTTTTTGTGTTATTTGGTTATCTTACATTCAGGGCTTTTACATTAAGGGCTTTTACAAACTGCGAGACACCCCATTATATGGAAACCCTGTTGTTGGCGCAAGAAATATAGCCCTGAATGTAAACTAACATATAGCGGCAAACATCTTATATGTTTCTGTTTTAGTTATTATAGATTGGAAACCATTGAGCTGTTATGTTTTCAGACATAGATGATCTAACACTTCAAGAACCTAAAGTATGAGAAAGAAGGAGATGTGGTTACACATGGGAGATGCCGAAGTTTATATTTGGTATTAGCAAAGATAAATGAAGCAATATGAATAAAAGGCAACAATTATCTCAATGAGCACACCATAAAAAGGTTTCAGGCTTTGTTTTCTAAATTTCATTCTCTGTGTTGGGTAACCTTTATAATTTGTTTAGTAAGGAATAAAGCCAAAGAGGGAACCATGATAACAGGGGAAGATGCTAAGGGCTATATTTGAGTGAAGTAAATAAAATTAAGCAATATGAAGATAAGAAGAGAATAGTTTTAAATGAACTCAGTATTGAAAAGTCTGTCTTTTTTTGGTTGATTTTTTTCAATCCGATGGAAGCACAGATAATCAGTTGCAGTTATGTACTTACACAAACTTTACTGAAATACCACAACTTAAAAATTGATGGATTGGTTGGCTTGCTACCTCTGAGGCTTGCTGTCTCTGATGTTTGCTGTGAATCAGCTTTTAATGATGATTTTGGAGTTTTTCTGCAAATTGTCATTCTTGTCATCCATTAAATGCAGGAAACAAGGTTAATAACATTGATGTTGTGTATACCCCATGGTACAATTTGAAGAAGACTCCTTCTATGGATGTTGGGCAAGTTGGTTTCCACAACACCAAATTGGTTAGAATCTCATATCTTTAAAACATATTTATTTATTGAACCAATTATGTTTATTGTTTGTGTCTTCTTTTGGAATTAAATTAAGACTGTAGCTATTGATTTGATTGAGGATGCACTCAAATTTTGATGCGCTTTTACTTTTGTATCAGATACCATCATGACTAATATTTTTGTTTTTAATGCTGTTGCATTTTAACATATTATGATTCCTGCCGAGCAAATATCTATATATATATAGGATCTTATTGTTTGGACTGATGATTTGCTATGAATGCTGAATGCTGCATGAATATATTGTCAAATTATGAGGATTCTTTACTATTTATTATAGTATAATCTCATGGTGTATGCTTCTTTTCTGCTGGCATGTATTCAAAATGTGCATCCTTGTTGCTCTTTTTATCGGTTTCTACAAATGCTGTCCTATGCTTTGGTTTTTTTTGGGAGATCCATTGTGATTGGTTCTGATCTTTTAGCAGTGAATGATGTTGCTTTGCGCTGTTTGATACTTTTCAATTTGCAATTCTTTTCTCTGGTTGAAGTGTTCTGTGAATTTTTCTTTCTTTCTTTTTTCTTCTTCTACTCTTTCTTTTTTTTTCTTGTTTTTTGTTTTTGTTTTGCGGTTTGGTAATACCTTTTTTATTTATTTTAGGCGTTTTCATCATACAAGTTACGTATTTGACTGATTTCATATGCTCAGTCATAGGTGTTTTCTTCGATTAATAACAAAGGGGCTAGATTACAATTTGCTAGTGCTAGAAAATTCTTTTTCATCCTAAAAGTGGCATGTTCTTGTTGTAGGTTAAAACTGTGAAAGTTGAAAAGCGCATGAATGAGATAGTCAATAGATTGAACAAAACAAAAGTGGAAAAAAGCCAGACTTGAAAGGTGCGCTCATGGATCTATTTTGCATACAACACAATCAAGATTGCCTTTTTTTTCCAGTTTGATTATACAATCTATATTTAGAAGACAATCCACCTCAATAAAGCTTGTGTTTTATGCCCCCTTTTCACTTTACTAATGCATGGTTTACAAATAATTTTGTTTGCTTCTGCGCCAACTGTTGTCTCTTTGATGTCAGAACTTGCATTGTCTAGTTGTATTTGGGCATTTAAAAAAATTTTTGCATCTTTTTATGCCAATCTAGTTTCACGACAATATGTGCCAAATAGTTAGACTACGAGTTTTCTGTATTTGATAGACTTAGTCAGTCAGTGCAGGTTATTTAGGTTGCTTCAAATGGTTGTACCTTCCGTTTCAGAGCTTGTAATGTGTAATTTTATTTGGACAGTTTGAAGCAAATCTTTTGCCCCTCATATTATGTCAACTGATGCTGAGACCAATTTATGCTAAATATTCAGGCTAAATGATTGTTTTAGTCATTTGTTTTACGATTTTGTGTTTTGAGTGCTAATGGCCTGATTGGTGCAGCTGAACGAGAAGCTGTCAATGCTGCAGAAAGATCAGACAGGAAAATGCAGCTACGTGATAAGGTATATTCTGTTTCTTTGCTGTGTATGGAGGATGCAATCAAGCCCTCTAGATGAGGGGGACTTCGAATGAAGTCTATAATGTTTTGTGAAGAACTTTGTAGTTGAAGCTCTGACTGAAATCATAATTTTGAGCCGCATATGGTGGTTGATAGGGGTTTATATAATTGCTGGAAAAACTACCTCAGAATTCACATCCCGCTATCCCCGTTATGTGCCCCAATTATTTAATTATAGGCCAGCTGGCATTCCAAAGTTTACCAGCTTGATGAGTTTGGGTTGGTATAGTTATTAAATGTGACATTGTGGCAATTAAATAGCATGATCATGATGATGAAAATTTGATACATTGATCCTCTCAATCTGGGTATCTGATTATAACAAAGGAATGCACATCTTGGTGTGCAGAAACGTAGAGAAGAAACGGAAAGGCTCGAAAAGGAGAAACAAGCTGAAATAAGGAGCTACAAGGGTCTGATGGTATCTGAAAATATGACTTCCAATAAGCAGATTGCAGCCACAAGCAAATCTTTGCAAGAACTTGAAGAGGATTTTATGTGAGCTTCTGTGCAAGGAGAAACATTCTGCACCATAAGGAGGAAGCTCTTTTTAAGAAGTGATTGACTTTCTGTACACAAGGAACACATTTCCTGCCATGTTATTTATCAGATGCTCATATTTGAGTGAAGGCAACTAATGTGGGAAGTTGCTTGTTGGTGTTATCTGAAATAATTTAGGCTCACTTGTACCTTTTACGGCTTGAAAGATTGTGTCAATGAGTTTTATAAGCATTCAATCTGGCTGCTTGAATGTGCAGTTTATTTCAGAGATCTATCTATACAGTTTGGCACTGGACGCTATAAAATTTGGTATTTCAATAATGCACAAGCATTTCAGATTTATTTTTATCCGATTACTTATTCAGGATGAATGTAAAGTTTTTCTTTATGGCTCTTTTGGGAATTTTCAGACTCACGAAATCTTCCTGGCGAAGAAGAAAATTTAATTATTGTCACATACTTTTTAAGCTCGGACAAATTTAATTAAATGTAATTAAAGAATTATTTTACCAACAATGATTTTAATTACTTCAATCATTAATTATTTGCGAGCATGACCTTTTTAATGAAAACTTCTTAAGTATTTAAGCAAAATTGATTTTAAACTTAAAATAGGATTTTAAGCTTCTTCTTTCTTTTCTGTTTAACAGTGCAATGAGTCATGAGTAAAGTGACAACTTGTTTTTTTAATTTTATATCGATATAGGCCAAGTGATTTGCATTGCCTGATGTATCGAGTGCTTTTGTTTTTTATATGGGGTATGATTTGTTTATGAAAATTAGTTCTAACATTAAGCTTTGAAGAGTTATGGGTACGAGTGTGCTGGTCTCCTCTTTCGGGTTTCTTTCTGTTTTATTTTGTTGTTGTTATGGATTGAAAGCTGGTCCTCAACCAGGACAAGCTCTCAACCTTCACGTTCCAGGTTTTTTCTTTTTACTCCGCCGCTCCCTTCTTTCTTCTTCTTTTCTTTTTATATCCTTTTTTTCCTTTGTTAATCACACCATAGTTGTAAAAATTAGCCGATTTAAATCGGATCGGGAAGATTTTGATCCAAAAAAGTAGGTAAATTGCTTGCAGTAAAAATCGGTCTAATTTATATTTAAATCGGTCAAAATTGGCTGATTTTGGGAGGAGTTTAATCTGTTGTTTGATCAAATTTCCCATGATCCTCTCATCCGGCAATTTTGGAACTACCGGAAGTGGGAGAGCTTTCTCCTTATTTTTTTATTCATTTTTTTTTCACCTGTAAACCATCCTAAATTTTTCCCATACATGTTATCAATTTGATACATCATCAAATGTTTACTTGAGTGGGATATTGTTGAAAATTTTCAGTTTTTACACAGAACCTTTCCTGTTCTTAAACTTAATAGTTTTAACATTTCTCACACAAGTTTTTTTCTATGGAAAGATTGTAATACCCATACCTACAGGTCTCAAAATGAAATGATTTGGCAAATGCATTTAGTTAATCAGTGCTACAGAATCAAACTCTTATTTCATTGAAAAAGACTAGAATACAGTATTCCCCAAGATCGGCAAATACATGCAGACATTAGTGACACCTATGCACCAAAGATATCACGATCTCTTCAATCAACTCACCTTCAATATCCTTCCCAACCTCATTCACAACTACCTCTGCTTCCTCAACAGATAAACCATTCAACCAACCCACGTCCCAAACTCCATTCACTACCATGCTATTGCACATTAAATCTCTTCCAAGAATCAAATACAGACTATCTATTCTACTAGAGTCTGCATCAATGGACTTGGTACCCCATCTCCACGTTGCAATCCCTTCGATAACTTCGTCAACTAATTGGTCCAACAATATCTTGCATTTACATTTCAAAGGTGTCTGCAGTAGTGGATGACTAGAAAGCAATGTTTCAGAGTTTTTCCTCTCCAACAGCTCATATGCACAATCTAATAAGATAATATCCTCTTTACCATCTTTGCTCACAATACTTGATGAAGGAAAATAAGAATGCTTCTCCGTTTGAAGACCAAAAAGTTTTTCAACCTTGTCAAGAAACACGGGGTTGCTCAAGAGCAGCTGCCGGTCATGTGTATCAGTAGATGCAAGAAAAGAAACATTTTCACCCTTGTCGTAATTCTTCTGTGCGGTTGTAAAGCTCACTCCAGGCATATCATCTGCACCAGTTTTGCTTGGGTATTTTCCCTCAACGTCGTTGCACACTATGATATTACAGTAGAAAATGTTAGTTCTATGATTGATGTAGAAGTTCACCAAGAAAATTCAACTTTTAAATGTAGCTGAATTGCAAATTGCAATAATCATCTTGATGATTAGATATTACCTGCATAATGAAAAGATATGCTTATTGCATTTATATTTTTCTTCAAAGAGATATATGTGCGCATAAGTACAAAATAGTTAATCTCTCATTGTTTCAGAGTATATGAACATAGTTCTAGTTAATCTCTCATTGTTACCTTTTGCAGATTCTTTAGAGATCTGAACCATATTTTGAGCAAGTTTATCAGCTATGCTCAGGTTATTATGTTGTTCCGTCATATCACTTCCCTTCACAACTTCCTTCTGGACCTTTTTCTTTGCCTGCATGGAAGGATATCCAACCCTCATCAGACAAAAGAGCTTATACAACATCCTTGTAGGAACTTTAAAGACAAGGCACACTATGATGATAAAAGAAGATAAAAATTAAAAGTATGATAAAAGGTTTCAGGAAGCAGTTTAGACATTGCATTCCTTTGCCACAAAAGCCAAAGAACCAATAATAATTTTACTAAAACAAATAAAAGATATTAATGGTGGGGAGCTAACTTACAGCAGTCTTTATTGCAGAATTTCTTCTCTGCATTTTTCCGTTGTTTGTCCCTAATCTTGGAGCCCGATCAACAGAATCCTCCAATAAGCACTGCCTTGATGGCAACAAGTCGATGTCATGAGTACTGACTGATTTATAAACTGGATTTTTCTTTAGAACGGAAAGGATTTCGGGTTTTCTCGACTGTCTAAAACTTGCCTTGATTGGTGTATTCGTCACTTGTGAGGATTTCCTGTTGTGATTCTCTATCAAATTTCTTCCATCTCGTGAATTATTTTGCATCTTGTTGCTTTTCCTGGCAACTGAATTAGTCCGTTGTTGCGCTATATTATTATGAGCAGGAGTTTTTGACTTAATGGAGTTCTTCCCTCCAGCTTCCACAGTTTCTATGTCATTTCCAACTGATCTAGAAACTCCCTGTTTAAGGCGTTGATTTTTTATTTCACTAACCACAGAGTTTGCAAGAAAATTTCCTCTTTCTTTTCCTTCATTAACTGCGATGGGCAATGGCTTAATCACGACGATAGGGGGCAGTTCCTCAGTTGCATTCCAAGACCTTGTGGTCAAAGAATAATCCCTGGTTGGGGTATTTCTTAACAACCCTTTATATCTCATGCTTTCAATTATATTTTTCAACTCCGTTTGTCCCCGATCTCCAACTCTGTCAGCAATTGGCGAATTCATTACTTTGGGCATTTGGATGTCAAACACAGACTTCCTCCGATGATAGCTCTTCTTGGTCTCAGATTCTTGTGGAGCAGATTGAACTGTCCTGGCAGGGAACTCTTCAAGACCCATTAGCTTAGCTATCAAATTGCTTGGCTTAGAGGTTTTCATTGGCTGTTCTACTTTTCGTTGGCTCTCAGGATGATACGAAAAGGAAGTACAAGGACTTGAGGAATGTAACTCAGAATGAACATCACACTGTCTCCTGCCTGATGAAAACTTCTGATCTTCATCCGAAGAAACTGATAACAAACTCTGCTTCACAAGACTGTCCTTGATAACTTTCTTTATCTCCTCGATGCAGTGTCTAGCAGAATCATCATGATTGACTGTTGGCAGCTTGTTCTCTGGCCTCTTCTTATAAATGGAGTTCTGGAATCGACCAGAACCAATCTCCTCTGCTCGAACTCCTACTTCTCTAAAGGAGTGCTCTCTTCTGGACGATGATATGTGGTCCAAAAGGCCATCTCTGAGGACACTCTTGAGATCGCGAAACGAGTCCATCGATGAAGACCCATCAATCGAAAGATTTCTATAGTTAAACTGGCTCAAGCTCCGGTAGTTACTGTCATCAAAACCAGAAACAGTATCACTGGCACCAACATTTTTCTTTTCATATTCCTCTCCATGGTTGGATGGTTTTGCCATCTTCTTTGATCTGGCCAAGAACTTGGATGCTTCCTGCAGTCTGCCAAGCGTGACCAATGACTCTTGAAGCTTCAAAGCACTCTTGAGGAGATCTTGAGCTATGTTCCTTGACGGATCATCCACATTTCCTCCCTTTGACCAATATTCAATCATCTGATTTAGCTCAAAAGTAGATGCATTACTCGATTCACTGACTCCTTTACGGGCCATATCTCCCTTGATCTCCTACTCCAATTTGTGATCCCTTCAAATGCCAACGTGTTTCTCAATTTCTATCAGTGCCACAATGAGTTTGAGTTGAAGCATTTGTTTTGTTTAATGGGGGCATGCACATCTCTTATATCTCATGGTCTCTGAACTACTGGTTTCCATTTGGGGTGAGCTATATATTCTATGAGGAAAACGGGAAAAAAGAATACCCATTTTGACTAGTTCAGATTGTGGACAACAAACACCATTAAAAAAATGACAACCAATACAAACAAGTATCAAAATGCTTACCAAATTGTTGGCCTGCTGTGTTAACCTGACCAAATCAGAGCAAAGCACAAATTAGAGCAAAAGCCAATAAGTGATAAGAGCAAACAAAAGCACAAAAACAAAAAACAAACATTTCAATGAATTCAAGCACACAAGCAAAGCCAAACCTTGTTAAAAAATAATGATAATAAGAGCAATTGCTAGATGTAGAGAGAAGCCCGCCATGAACAAGGATGAAAGTCTTCCGTCGTTCCCCCTGAAAATTTGAGAAAAAAGAAGGAAACTTTCTGGTACAGAATGGAATTTTTATATATCAAAGTTGCAACAACTACACAAATTTAAATCTTTCACGAAGAAAAGTCTGATAAGGAAACATAACAGCTAAGGGACCCGCTACTTGTATTTTAATGGCAAGCCTCACCTGCACGAGGGGTCGCCCAAGAGATCAAGACCGCGTTTTTATGTGGAACTGCAATCCCAGATCTTCCATCTTGGAGCTCAACATTGAAAAAGTGTCGGCAAAGCATCGCCCAAGACATTGAAGCGGGTGGGAGAAGACGACAGAGCCACCATTAATGCATAGACTGCTACCTGCTGGTTGGGGGACTTGTCCACTCTTCCTCCATCAATGCTTAGCAAACCCATAACAGAAAAGGTCCAAAACATGCTTCACCTTCCCAAGGCGAGGTGGCGGTTCATGGTCCCCCAGCCATGGCTGGTCCCCCTTCCCTGGCTGGTCTCCGTGGCGCCGGAGGAGCTTGTTTGTCGTGGGCTCAAAGGCTCGAGTGGTTGTGTTTGGCAGCTACCAAATCTACCATTTCTGGCAACAAAGAGACAAAGATTGGTGGGAGTGCCAAAATGCATGCAAACCCCAAAGGCCCAAACAAATAAAAAGCGGAGTTGATGGAGATGGTGGACAAAGCGGGTGGTGAAGAAGGTTGCGTTTTGATGATGATTGAATTGAAGCAGGGAGATTGTGTTTTGATGATTAATTTGTTCATTCATTAATCAAACTTATTGGTTTTGTTATTCACAGTTAATTAATTTAAAATTTCTGATTTCTCACCCAACTATAGTATGCACGTATTATTTATTTGGCTTCAAAATTTGTGCACGTATTATTTGCCAACCTGGCTGATCCTATACTTGTTTATTTCTCTTCATCCCAAGAAGGGTCTAAATTAAACCATATATATATATATATATATATATTTGGCAAAACGTAGGACAAGGATGTTATTTTGATCAATTTTTTTACAAAGCTATTTGGATCTCTTTGTGATATAGAATGGACGTGGAGAAGCAACGGGTGAGAAGTGATGGTCGCCCACCCGCCGTGGCCATGAGCGAGGTGCCGCTCAACCATGCCGAGGGAAGGGAGTAGCGGGATTTCGACTTCCAGGCGTGTATAAGAAGTAGTAAAACTTTTAACCTCCAATTATCCTTATTAGATACGTTCCTCCAAAAATCAGACTCCTGCCCTAATTACGTCATGTTCTATTCCCGGCCCTATATACTATATATAAAAGAAGTTAACTCTGTTTGTTGGGGAAATGATCTAATTATATACATATATATATATATATATATATGGACAACATGATTTAGTAAAATAGGATAAACCTACTTAAACAGAATACGAAGAAAAAATTATTAAAAAATTCCTTTATTGAACCAGATAATCACGTTGTGTTGTGTGTTTACGTTGCCGGAGAAGATTTGATGTTGAGAGAGTGACAGAGAAGAACACGTTAACCATGTCAAAGAAAATGATACGTTTTATTATATTTGACCAATTTTTAAAACTAGTGATTAATGTGACCAAACAAGTGATTTAAATTATTGTAAGTGGATAAAAATATCTATTTCTTGGAAGTAAAATCACCCAGTTGCAAAAATAAGACAGCAGATTTATTGGGCAAACCCCAAATGAAGGACATATCAGATATCGCCTTGAACCCGACTGATTTAAACTTATTAGACCAATTCAAGGTTCCCTTAAAATGGATAAAAATTGGTATAAAACTCATAAATGTTGGTGCAGCCATTGCACATGAAGACGTGCTTCCTATGAAGAAAAGATCTGCATTTTATCTTCACTGTATACTCCTGTTTACATCTACATTTTTCATTGTCTTGCAATGTGTTGTTAAATTTATTTGCACAATAAAATGATATTTGCCAAGATCATAGCTCAATATATATCAAACGATCTAACTACCAGGATGCAATGAATGTTACACTCATTTTTAACTACACCAAATCATGAATCAGAGTTTTTCTGTTTGTCTCAACTGCCATCACAAGTCTGTTACATAAGGCAGAACAGATATTTAAAAAACTTGTGTACTGAAGGCACGTAAAGAGTTGAAACCTAGCTCTAAGTACCTTACCAGGTACCATACCGGATTTATAGTCAATACGGGGTATATTTAGTACAACGGGTTGAACCAGTTTCATCCACATTTTAAAATTTATAATTAAAATGCTTTTGAGAAATGAAAATTGTATTTTGTCATCAATAATATTTAATTCAATACCGGTTAAAACACTATGATTTTCTACAAAAAATCCATAATTTGTGAAAACTTTAGATTAAAGGGCTGGGTACAAATTAAAATGATATGTAGACCTGAACTGTACTAGATTTGAAGATTGGCTGGTATGCCATACGCTGAGTAAGATTGGATAAAACAATGTGGTATTTAAAATTATGGTCGGAACAATAACAAAAGGAAGAAGTGTCTCAATGTTATATCATCCAACAGGAGACAACAAAGTTAGCTCAAAGAAACAAGAATGGAAACTTGGGATAAAGAGAAATTTGAGCCCAAGCAGCTAAATCATTGGCAGGGCTTCCCAAAAGCAGCAAGAAATATTTTTGCTCTCATTAGTCTTCACAATAAAAAGGAGGGAAAAGGTAACCAACATGAATTCTACCATTCTCTTCACAAATATAAGATGTCAATGCCTATCACTAGGGCTTCTCAAGCCTCCAATATTCTCTAGCTTTTCAATGTATGATATCTTCTTGCTGTTCATATTGTCTTCGACAGCTTTTCCCTTGAAACTATTGGACTGTAACTTGCTAATAAAATTTACTAATCCTTTCTTCTTGGTTTCTGGTTCTTGGTCCACTGGTTGCCATCCCATGAAATCTGATAGTGTCAAGGAGGTTGGTCCATTCATTGTTGTCAACTTCTCTATTTCTTCTGCAGGATTGAGGAGTTTAACAGGTTCATTCACAGGAGAGTCTGATACTGAATATGGCCTATTGGATTGTGCTTGTAAGGGATTTTGAGCAAGATAATCAGCATAGAGAACATCTTCAATTCTTGACATAACTGTGAAAGATAGACTCTCTAGGATCCTCGAGTAGCTCTCTATAACAGATTGCCCCACATCCTGTGCAATAGATCAAGATGTCAATGATATTAATTTTGACCTGGAATTTGAAATGAATTGATCATGAACCAGTTTGAATTTACTCGATGTTAGGATTCTAAGAGAGCCGATTCAAATACCGATTCCTTTTTTTAACACATTTAAATAGATGCAAGGTGCTCATAAAAGATACCTTGTTGTATTGAATCTTGCTTATGTCCAAGGCAGATTGAGGAATACCAGGGAACTTCTGCTTGAGTAGGACTAGAATGGTCTCTGCCCTTTCTTCAAAGAGCTCCCTCTTCCCCAAGCTCACTGCAGAACCCCATGTAGACTTGCTATCCTTGTTGTTCATCTTTCTCTTCCAGATAACCACGGATGCCTCAATTCTGTTCTTAAGATCTAGGACCTTGTGCTCAGTTGAGAGATCTAAGGTAGATAGGAACTGCTCTGGATCAAAGTAATCAACTGTAATACTCCTATACACAGAGTCCCCAAGGCTTTCTCTCCCATTCTGATCAAAACCAAACATGTTTAGCAGATTAAGAAGTGCCAAAACAAAAAACCCAGATTTTAATCTGCTCACTCTACCTTGGGGAGAGACTCAATGTAGTCCTCAGGAATCTCCATTTCTGATAGGATATGAGCATTGATAGCCATGGCCGCTTTGAGCACCTGATTCACAGAATCCTTCTGATAGTGTAACCATTTTCTGGACATCTCTGGGAGACCTTCTGGGGGCACTTGTGGCTTAGGAAGCCACCATTTATCTCCCTGTCTTGGTCCATTACTTTTGTCTCCCTCCTCTGATTCTCTTTTCACATACCAAAACCCGCTTCTATCTTTGAAATTATCTAGGTAATCCTATCATAAAAAAATAGTAAGCAAAAATATAAGATGATGGTATACTGATCTAAAGGAGCAGATTGAGTATTAACTATAAGCATGGCATCAAGCTTGCGCAGGGCAGGAATGCTCATTAGGAGATCAGCACGTTGGCGTGTAATCATAATCTGCGTGAACAAAGAATTACCCAGTTGATATATTACTACAAGGATTCCAGTAATTAGATGATAATGAAATGGAATCAAAATTGAGATTTTTTTTGTACTTCTACAGTCGACCCATCTCTTGTTTTCTGCTGGGAAGGAACAAACTCTACAATGTGATCAGTGACAGACAATAGCCAATCAATTTCTTTCCTCCATCTTGCTTTTCTCTCTGCAGACATTGGCTCTAAGCGCCATTGTTCACCAAACACAGAAGCTGAGAAAATAGCACATCCTAGTTCAGATCATAGTTGTTAGATTGCTTGCTTAATCTGTTTGATCAAGTACCTATGTTTGCTAACCAATGTCAAGGTGTACATTTGTCAATTATAATGCTTCATTTGGCTTCTGCTTAAAAGGAAATTTGATCATCAAACAAATGCATTTTGTTAACTCGGCAAATGTTTATGCATTGCTGGTTCTAAGCCCAGGCAAATGAGGAGGATATCCCGTCGTCAAAAACACTACAATTTGTAATCACATAGATACTTGTTTAGGGTGGGTCTTCTTCTGCATATGGGTGAGGAAGAAGAAGCAAGTGCATTTTGTATATATCTGAATACAATAAAATTTGTTTCAGAAAGAATCTGCATTATGAACACAGATATGATCGATAGGGACACATTGGATATCATGCAAAGAAAGTGGATGTTAAAATGTCTGAGAAGATTACCAGCCAGATTGGTGATGGCATTGGACAAAGCCAAGGCAGATGAAACACCCTTCCCACCTCCAGACATGTCTTCCCCCAACAACAGCTTTGCAAATCTCTCCTTCATCATTTCCATATCTGCTAAACACCGCCATCAAACCATATTTTCCATCTTCAACATACTCACATTGCATGAGCCAAAAAACAAACCAAACTCCTACTTTAATTAATAAATCTCCACATTTGCTACAAGCTCATCAACTGTTATTATTAATAAAATGAGAATCAGAAGTATCACTCCAACGAAAAATATTAAAAGTTGAATCAAACTGTGAGTATTGTTAGTAAAAGGAGAATTAAAAGTCACACTAACGAAAAGGAAGAAATTCAACCAATCAAAATGTAACAAAAATATAAAAAATAATTCAAATTATTATAGTCTATCTCCATATTCAACGAAAGTATCTTCAAAATCACAGTATTTATGTAAGCCATCGTATCAATATAGTCTTATCTAATTATTCAGTATTATGAATAAAAATGAAGTCAATCTCCAATATATGTTGTCCGCCCATGACACACCATTTCCCTAGCTCTTACGTATATCAAAACACATTTTTGATCTTCAACCTACTCACATTGCATGAACCAAATAAAAAAAGACCCTGTTCAATCACTTGCGTACCAGAAGGCACCTTCCCAATATGACCATCTCTGCTTAAACGAGAAGCAGGGGACTTCTCAACCTGATCACCACTTCCCAGCGAGCTGCCAACCACTTGCTTCTCCAACCCAATATCACCAGACCTATCCTCCACCTGCCCATCCGTATCCAAGACCAGGCTGTGGGCCTGGCGGCCCGGCAGCTGATCAAAGGCACTCCGATCTCTCACCATGCCGCAGGACACCGCCCGCCTCAGGATGCGGCCGAGGCGGTGGCGGTGGCGGCCATGAGGAGGCTTGGGGAGGGCCAGAAGGGGGAGGAGGGGAAGTTGGGAGGTGGGCAGGTTGCCGTTTTTGAAATGGGGAGGAGACGTGAGGTGCACGTTGGAGGGGGGATGGGGGAGGGTGTAAGAAGGTTTGGAAAGAAGAGGTTTTACGTAGGCAAAAAATAGTGAGGGGGAGCTGTTTTGATGGCCATTGCATGGCCATTGGCTGTCCTTTGCTTTGCTGGTCTCAAGGCTCAAGGCTGTCCTTGACTCCTATAAAGTACCCACAAAAAAACTTGCTTTTTTGCAGGCTTTTGTGGGACTTTGTTGGGACTTTGGTTGACTTTTTTGTGTATTATTTATGGTCGCCTTTTTTTTTTTTTGGTAATATTCAAGTTATTTGAGAATGATGTTTTAAAGAGCTTAAATTAATAATCTTAGCGATTTGACGACCGTTATAAGAAGTTAAAGTTAGACTAAATATGTGGTGAAAATAATTACCTCAGGATTATTAATAACTTTCCCAAAAAACATCATTAGCTAGTTATTTTTAGGTTTTGTGGTTCCATTGTGTATTCGATCTGATCTGAGTCGTTCGAGTGTGCAGTAGTAAACTTGTGTTTATAGGGATTTAATCCAGTTTTGTGTATATTAGGTGGACTAACTAGATTGTGAGGCTGCACTTGTTAGGGTCCGATGGTAGGTTCGTTGATATGGCTCGATATCAACTTAAAGTTAAATTCCAACTTAAATCAGTTTAGCGCAAGTACTGAGCAATTGCGAGACTTTAATTGACTAGGTGAAAGATTTGACTTTTGTGTTTGTATATGGAGGACAATTCACTCACCTAGCTAGGGTTCTTTATTGCTTCATTGATTTGCTTGGATGGTTGACTTTGACTCGCGGTTTAATTGAAGCTTGAATATAGCCAACCCAAAGTGTTTTGGTGGTATGCTCCCACATTGGCTCTTTATACCTCGATTGAATTTAATTTGGTTTATTCTTGATCAACTTGATAAAATTAGTTGGACCCGAAATTTAATGGAGCACTTGAGTAGGGTTAAATTTGGATTTCCATGCTAATTTATTTGACCCGAGCTTGTGTGCGACATATGGTGGGCAATATTAAGGTAGGAGAATACATGAATTGATTTGCCTAGCTAGGGTTTTATGGTGGGCAATTTTAAGGTAGGAGAGTACACCTAGCTAGGGTTTTTTTTTTGTAGTTTGATTGATTTGCCTTTGACAGTTCCTTCAATCAAAGTTTGTTTAAAGGTTTAATCCAAGCTTAAATCGAGTGTGGTGTAGATTTGTTTAGGTTGGGATGCACTGACTATGATTCTTTATGGCCAGCTCGATTGAGCTCAATTTAGCTTTTGGTTGATCAACTTAATTTGATTAGTTCATACCCCCAAACCTTACAACCCAACCTTACGGTTAATTTTTAATAATTAATGATTTTGTCTCCCCTTGTTTTATCATTCAAGAATATTTTTGTCATTTCATTGATAATTTCATTACTTCACCTCCCCTAATTCATAATAGTTTATCCATTGCAATCAAATTCGGTTTGAATTTGGATTCAGCTTGGTATTCCTAAAATCATATTAAATTAACATATATAAATGAGTTTTTTGAAACCAACCTGAGATCATATGAACTAGGACATCATACCATTAAATATTTCCATTTCTAATGATAAAATACAATAGTTTAATAAAAATATGGTTTTATAATAATCTTAAAAAGAATATGAAAGTGTGTTTGCTAGATTTGATTACACTATAGTTAAGACAATTTATCATTTTCTTTTATCCTAAATTATATACTAGGGAAGTTTTAAAAAACGTTTGAATTTGACTCAAACTCAATTTAGCAAAGCCCAATAAGCTCAATTTGAATGGGCTTTCAAATACTCATATAGAGGACAAACCATGAGCCAGGCAAATGAAGCCTAAATTGTTCCATGAGCACCCTTAGGTCTACTGCAACTAATATCTAGCATGGCAAATGGCCAGATATATGTTGGTGATAATAGCTAAAAGTAAAAAGTACATGTTGCATTATAAGAAAATTTCAAGAAGCTATAGACTTTATCGTCGAAAACATAATTATGTTTTTTATTGCTTAATTCAATTTAAGTTTAAAATATTTGATCACTCTCTTGAAAATGATTATTATACATTAAGTTTCTTCTATTGAGAGGTTCATGTGGCAAAATTTTAATGACATTTAATTTAATATAGATGTAAACTAATTAAAGGTTTATGTAGACGCCTTTAATTAAAATGGCATAAGTTGACCTTAAGCAATCTCCTTGCTAAATTATAAACCCTCTAAATGTTTAGGTATGCTTTTATAATTGATTATTGAGTGTTTACACCACACTCCTTGACTTAAAAAAATTGGTCTGGGAGTCAGGTACTTCTTTAAATAGACAAAATTTTTAAAAGTCACCCAAAAGAAAAGCCTCTTAAAAAGCCCACCAATGATAAAAACTCATTGATGGTTATGGAGGAAATAACCACCCATTAAATTTGGTAACTAATTATTCATTAACCTTATTTTTACAGAAATTGGATTTTTTGATTGGTGGCCTTTTCAGAGGTTCTTTTTTGGGTGGCTTGTTTAAAATTTTTCCTGTTAAATGTCTAAATTAATTTAGGATTAAAGTTTTGGATCTTTTGCTAAAAGATCCAAACATAATTAATTTTTTTATAGTTTTGTATGTTGTAGATTTATACACGTATGGGAGTTTCTATGGACAATTGATCAGAAGTATTCTACATAGTTATCATTTTTTAAAATATTTTTGGCATACATTTAAATTTTTGTATCATTCTCATGTTCAACCATGGTTGTAAAAGTCAGAATCGGAATCGGAATCGAAATCGCTTTTCGAGAAATTCAATGAATCGAATCGAATTGGTTTAAATTAGCCAAAAATTAGTTCAGTTGAATCGGTATGAATTGGTCTAAATTAGTCATATATAAAATTACTTTGACAATTTATAACATAAATACATGAAATACATAATTACATAATTTCTCAACATAAATATATAAATTTATAGTTTAATATAAGTATAAAAGAGCATTACTATTTATCATCACAAGACTACAATTTTATAAGTGTAACATTTGATATATCATTATTTGTGCTCTATCAAATGATAAAAACAAGTCATTAATACAAGTTCACAAAATCAAGGTTTAGCACAATTTAGATGGTGATTACTAAATCATTTAATTCATTATCTGAAGATCTTTGGAGTCTAAATCACTATCACCAATGGGAAGAGTAGAGCTATCACCTGCATCAATACTAAACCACTGCGTAAAAGGAGGCATAGAATTCCCACTCATATGAAGTCCCTCATATACAAGAGGCAAAAATAAATTATGTTGTGAGTCAATACGTATATCAATATCAACATTAAGTCCACTAGGAAGAGGAGGCAAAGAAAAACCATTAGACATAGTAGAACACAATCCAATTGCAGTTTTCAATGTGCTGCCACTTTGATTTGCTACAAAGGCCGCTTCATCTTCACCATCACTGTTGCCAACATTGGTACCAAAGAAATCATCTTACATAAAAAAAGTCATACCCTATTTATTTCAATTCAAAAAAAATTCATACACAAAATCATAAATGTGTTGTAAGCTTTATTTAAACATACCGATGGTGATTGGTTGTCCCATTTTCCAACCCACTCATCTAATGAGTCTTCTAAACTCAAATGTTCACTAACTGCATCATATTTATGCCTCCATCGTCAACTCTTTTTCTTTTACCCGCATATTGTAATGAACATATATAAGATCATTTACTCTCTTCCTTGTAAGTCGATTTCTTTTTTTGGTATGTACTTGGTCAAAAGTGCTCCAATTACGTTCAAAACTTGATGATGATGAAGTTTGACTAAGTATTTTAATAGCTATCTTTTATAGTTCAGGGCAGCTTATACCATGTTGCTCCCACCATGATGCTATATTTGACAAATTGATTTACTTATAAGCTTGCTATAAAAATGAAATGTGGAGAAAGGTGGATTTTACCTGGATGAAGGACTTTTCTATTGGTAATTGCAAGAGAATGTCCAAAATCTCCTTTTGCAGATACAAAATCAGACCACTAAAAAATATTAAAACAAAATTAGTAATCATATTTAGTTATACATAAACATTTATATATAAAAATTAAAAATAATAGTATCTTGACCTGCAAAGATGCCATGGATTGAGCTACCTCATCGAGTTTCAAACGACAAATGACATCATTGAATGCATGATACACCTCACTTGGCTACAAAATTAATCCCAATCAAACACAAGCAATATAAAATTGTTAGAAAAATCATAAAGGTATGTAAGTCAAATGAGAACATACAATGGTGGATTCAGGGCAATAACGAGTTTGAGGATTAAGTATATATGCTGCAACATGAAGAGGATGACAAAATTGATTCACCCATCTCTTGGTAATGATATCAACAAATAATTTGTATCATTCTACTTTCATGCAATGCACCTCTTTTATTTTTCTATAGTCTTTTGCATTTCATCATAAACAAATAGCATCGAAGGTCTTTCATTACTATCCACTAATCTCAAAAATCGAACAAGTGGCTCAATTATTTTATGCACAAATTCCATCTTCTTCCAAAAATTTGTACTTAAGACAATATTTTCAGCTGCTATTTCATCCTTATCTTTTGCAAACTTCGATGATGAATATATTTCAGAGACAAACATCTTTTTCAATGCCTGCTTATATTCTAGGAAACTAGCAATCGTCAAAAAGTGAGTAGCAAATCGAGTAGCTTCAGGTCTTACCAATTTATGCCCATTTGTGAAATTATTTCTCATAAGAACCAACAAACATAAGTGGTTGTATATTAGTTTTGTGACTTTTTGTGCATTCATAATGCATGTTCCAACTTTCTTGATTTTTGCAAAGTCTTTAAGCATCAAGTTTATACAATGGGCAGCACACAGAGTCCAAAATAAATGTGTTCTCTTATGTTCTAGCATCCTCCTAGCAGCTTTGTATGCCGAAGCATTATTAGTAATGACCTGCACAATGTTTTCCTTCCCAACTTCTTCTACTGCTTTGTCTAGTAAACTAAACAAATACATAGCATCTTTGTTTTCGTCTGAAGCATCAACTGATCCAAGGAAATAAATTCCTCTTGGGCAGTAAACTAGAAAGTTGATTAGAGTTCTACCCGATTGATTGGTCTACCCGTTAGACATAATAGAATAGCATGTTGTCTTCCAAGATACTTTTATATCCTCTAAGCTAGCATTTATAGAAGCCACTTCATCAGTAAGAAGTTTACCTGACAAAGAACTTCTACTAGGAGGTTTAATCCCTTGATCACCGTATCTATCTGCCACATCAATCATTTTATGAAAGTGAGGCGACTCTACAACATGGAAAGGAATGACACAGTGATAGAAGAATCGAGCAATGGCTGCGTGTAATTGCTCTTTTGCTTTCTTTTCTATTGCCGTAGAAATTCTCATTTGCTTTGATGTATTCTTCTTCTCACTTTCAACAAAAGATGTCTTCCTCTTCCCAGTAGACTTAGAGCACCTATCATCTTTTTGTTTACTTTGCTCTCGAACTTCAATCTCTTCCATATCTGAGCCATTCAAACCATATGACCCTATTTCTTCTCTAATCCTTTTTTTTTTTTGGCCTTTTTCCACACTTTTGAAATAATCTTTCATTTTTTGTACATCTGCTTCAGGAACTTTCTTACAAGCAGCAACATTTCCTTTGATTCCAACAATATGTTGCTTGAAGAGATATACCCCTCCACTTATGATTTTTTTGCAAAAGTTACATGTGACTTGTTTCTTGGATGCGTCAACTTGTGTGCCATATTCCCAACCAATATCCATCTTCCCTATGACAAATCTGGCACAAGATCTGGAATATAACAACAATCACACCCGGAATATAACAAATCAAATGAATTTTAAACTTGAATCAACCAAATTGCACAACAAACAATTGCATATCTTAGTTATTGTCAACGTCACCAGTTCAACTAACAAATCAAAGTAACTATGCATATCAGTCAAAGAATAAAATGATTACTCAAGTAAAACTTTCCACAAATTATTACTTATATAACATGTCCAGAAGAAAATATTTAGACACCATGATTTGTAACAAATAAGAAGCAAGTTCTATGTCAACCCATAGAACCAAACTCCAATGACCTAACTTTAGTTAATCCATAAAGACACGATGAGAATGGACATGATGCACTCAACCTGAAACATGATTCCTATCTATTTTAGCCTAACATCCTTTTAGATCTCTCAAAACAAATTTGTGAACGATTTGTGAATAGCATAAACTTGCCAAAAATCTATGAACGAATCAAATAATTTGTGAACTAATCAAATAATAACACAAATAGACAGGCAACACAAAAATTTGTGAACAAATCACAAATCAGCAATGTAAAAAATTTGTGAATGAATCCCAAATCAGCATACAATTTCTAATAATTTGCACAACACAACATACAATTTGCACAACACAACATACAATTTCAAAATTTACAGCAAAAAAAAATTTTGCACACAGATGATACCATATCCAAATTTTTACCAAGCATGAATAATTTCAACAAAAAATTGCAACTTTACAAAATGCAGGCCGGAGGGAAGGGCGGCAGCAAACCAACAGAGGGAGGCTTGAGGCAAAGGGAGGGGGCGGACAGGCGATGTCGGAGGCGAGGTCAACAGGGCAGAGGTGAGGTCGGCAGGCGGCGGACAAGCGGATGAGGGTCGGGGTAAATTTAGGTTTTTAAAATTTAAATTGTCAATTTTACCCATGCTTAAATAATTTATTTAATATCATACCTAGGGTATTTTAGTCATTTACCCATAAAACTGATTTTTCCCAATTCCAAATTAGTTTTAAATCGGTCGAAATCATGGTAAATTGGCAAATTTTGAGACCGATTCGACGTCCACCAATTCAATGCCTAAATCGGATCGGATCACTCCCAATCCGTTTTAAATCGGCCGATTTCACGAACATTATGTTCAACTACGTTTCACATCAGGTTCAAGTTAAGTTGGGTTTATTAGATAAGGCTCCACGTGTCCTTAGCCTTTGTAATGACCGGTCCAAAATTATGAGTTGACTGCTATTAAAAAGGGATAATTAAACAACAAACAAAAATACATGTAATGACAAAACAATTTCTAAAAGACAAATATAAAAAAGGAAAAAAATATTATATGAAGTAAAACATGCAGAGTCATTCTAATTCAATAAGGTTAAATGAGAGTTTGTTCGTATAGCTAAACCATAAACAAAATAGACCAAAACAATTAAAAATAACATAACTCCCCTAAGAACGATTTAATTGTCAATGCTTAACTCAATTAAAATAAGAAAAGTCTATAAATCTAATATGACAATAGTCATCAGTGGAAGAGTCACAACATACAGTCAAATTCCGTTTTCAACAATCAATATGGAGACCCACCTACAAACGCAATGTCACGTTAGTGTTGAAATCACTAAGTCTTATAATAAAAAGAAAAATAAGATAATGCTCACATTAATTTTTCATCATTTTAATTATTTTATTATATGAGCCTATATTGAGCTCCATTTCTTCAAAGTTGGCCTCCCCTTCAGGCTATTTTCTCATACATGTACATATACCTACGGGTCTAATTTATAGTTACCGATATTACCTAGACCCACCCTCTCAATATTACAAGTGCATAATGAGTCCCCTCATACCTCTTTTGGCATAAGGGAAGTTTAATTCAATTTAATTATAATCTTTTCAAGTCTCGTGTCAGACTATATTAACTTATTTACCACTCTTCCATGCTTAGAGTGAGTAAGTCGAGTCTGAACTTATACCGACCGAGACTTCAATTGAGTACTACAGATTTACAATCATTATACAAACCTTGAAGTCTAATAAGCCACCCGCAACTACGTCATACGATCCTATTCTAAATGAGATAATAAAATTATATATAAGTATAATTTTATACGAGAAAAAATATATGAAATAAAATGACTTAACTATGTCATGATTAAAACTCAGACAAAATAAAACGTACAACATTCAACAATATTAAACTTTAAATTTCCAACATTTATAATAAGTCTAGTAAGATAATTAATTATTCACATAATGTAATTATACAAGTCCAACCTTCAAAGATTTAGATTAACCATTCAATTCACGATCACAATTCGCAATTAGCCAATGATAAATAATACCAACTTACTAGTATGAATTTAATTACTATTTTTAGATATTTTACTCTATTGCAAAATATTCATTTTATACATGATAAAGATACCAACTTAATCTTATAATTACTTAAAGATCTTATTTTTAATTTATTGATTAACGACAAATTTTAATACATCACAAATACTAATTATATTAAACATATATTAACAAAATTTTAATTAACCATGAGATACTCAACCATCATATGATTATTATTAATGCACTAAATTACTAACCTTTCAGTACACCAATTAATTAATAATAACGACCCATTATTTGCATTAGGTTAGTATATTATATTCTTTCATTACCGTTATTTATCAAAAGAATAGAATATACACCACCATAATAAACAATTTTTGTATAATAATAATACTCAATTAATATTTTTATCAATCAACAATCATTATAAAAAGTAAATTCACTAGCATATAATATTATTACTAAGAACTTAGTACAAGGAACAACCTTATTTATCATAAACTCTTTTAAAGGTGAGTAAATATGTCATACTTATTATTTCACGATAATTAATCATTCATATATTAATTTATTAGATAAACTCCATAACTTTTGATTTTGATTACAATGACATCATCATAAAATATACGACTAACAATATATCTTAAACATAGATTTATTATAATATACATTGATCATCAACAAACTTAATTAAGACAATTAATTAATCAAGGACATCATCTTTAATAATTTAGTTAAATAATCAATACAAAAAGTGATTCATTTCCTAATTAAGTTCTATACCAATTAATATGTGCATAAAAATCATAAACTGATTTCAAAGATAACCAACATACAACATTGATCGTGAGTTAATTCTAATATTAATAAGAACATAGTGTAATAATAATTATATTATAATTGATGTGTTATTAATTATAATTGGATTGGTGATAAAAAGGTGAAATCACTTATAACCACCTATACTTATTCATAAACTTATAATACATGAATCGATTATCAACAATTAATTAATATAGTAATATCAAATTACCCATTAGATAAGCAAAAAACATTTTTTTAATAATTTAAAATAATCATAATAATTTTATGAAAAAATTTAAAACATAATTCATTAATTAATTGATAATAAAAATTTATTTACAACATATATAAATCATAAATATATTCCCACATATATTGACACACAATAACGTGAAATAATTATGTTACCCATTTAAAATTTAGTACAATAATTAATTAATTGGGCAAACTGTAACCAATATTCAATATAATACCAATGTTAACACGAATCATGGATAAATGCTAATAATGCTTGTCATAATACAAAAAATTAACAATATTAATATTAATTAATACAAACAAGGACATTAATCATATTATTAATAAACACTAATCATAACCATTCATTTAATCCACAAAACAACAAGTAGAAAAAGTAAAATAAAAGCAAAATGACCTAGAATGAAAATAGGTTTCACTTAAAAATTCAATCAAAGAGGTGCAAGGGTAAGAGATCATGCCCCCACATGACAAACATGTACATTGAACAAGTAGAAATCGAACAGATTTTCACAATGAAGAGAAAAGAAAAGAAAAACTAAAGGATGCATACATGAAGTGGAGGGGAAAAAACAAGGATGATAGGAAGGGATGTATACTGAGCAAGAGGGAAGGATGTGGAAAAGAGGTCATCGGCGGTATGCAAGGGAGAGGAGAAGAAGATGAAAAGTAGAGACGGTGATAGTGGTAGTAGGGAGACAAACTCATCCAAGGTTGGCTAGCCACACTTGTGAGATCCTTCAAGTTAGTCCCACATCTAATACCTATTGGGTAAGATCTTGTTTATAAGTGAGATTGAACTATAAATTTTTAACTTGGTTAACCACTTTTGAAGAAAGGACTTAGACTCATTATATTACACTCTAGTCTAAGCTATTGTAGATGGTATTAGAGCAACCTGGTTTTGAGTTAACTTAGTTCCTTGTTTGATAGTTGGCTGGATTACTGAAGAACCAAGTATAAGAATTTTGAAACCTGGTTCCGTGGTAGCCTGGTTCCGTGTTAGATGGTTGAGTGGACTAGCGACGAGGCAATTATAGGAATTTTGAGGACAAAATTTCATGTCCCATGTTAAATGGTTGGATGAACTAATGACGGGCCAAGTATACGAATTTCGAGGACAAAATTTCATGTCCTGTGTTAAATGGCTGGATGAACTAGCGACGAGCCAAGTATAAGAATTTCGAGGATAAAATGTTTTAAGGTGGGTAAATTGTGAGTTCCCTAAATTTAGTTTCATATCTAATACCTACTAGGATAAGATCCTCTTTGTAAGTGATAATAAACTATAAATCTTTCCTAAGGTGGGTGGATTGTGAGATCCCTCAATTTAGTCCCACATTTAACACTTACTAGGGTAAGATCCTCTTTATAAGTGAGAATGAACTATAAATCTTCAACTTGGTTAATTACTTTTGAAGAAATAACTTAGGTCTATTATGTTATACTTTGGGCTAGGTCATTATGCTAAGAACTTGTAAGGCAATTCAGAGGTGATTAACATGCTCCTTCATAGTATTTGAATACACTAATACCCCATTGACGAACACAATAATGAACTGTCCAAGTAGGGATGATATACCATGTTCATGAGTGACATGAAAGTAACTAGGGTGTTTGTCAATCCATAGGGCATCACGAGAAACTCGTAATGTCCATACCTCATTTTGAAAGTTGTCTTCGGAATGTTAGTTTCCTTCACTCATAATTGATGGTACCCCGACCTCCGATTGATTTTGGAAAATACTCCGGCTGATTTTAGTTGATCAAATAAATCGTCAATCTTCGGTAAGAGATACCGATTCTTGATTGTCACCTGATTGAGCTACCGATAATCTATACAAAGCCGAAATGACCCATCTTTCTTCTTCGTGAAGAGAACTGGTGCTCCCTACGGTGAAGTGCTAGGTTGAATAAATCATGCCAGTAACAATTCTTCCAGTTGAGCCTTCAACTCCTTAAGCCTTTGTTAGTGCCATTCTATATGGAGCCTTTGATATCAGTGTCGTACCCGACGCCAAGTCTATCTCAAACTCCACTTCTCTCCTTATAAGTAGTCTTTAAAGTTCTTTAGCAAAACTGTTAGAAAACTTTGCCACTCCGGGAATTATTGACCAGTCCTTGGGTTATGACTCAAACTCGGAAAGACTAACCACAAAGGCTTCATGCCCTTTGCCCAACAACTCAACTGCCTCACTGATAGACACTTTACAAGAAGATGGAACAAATAATGACCTTTAAAGAATGACCCTCATTTCACAATTACATAGCTTTTGCACTACTCTCTTATTCTCACAATCAAGAAATGCCTGATTAGTTGACAATAAGTCCATCCCTAATAATACACCATATCCTTCCAACCCATAAAAAATGAAACTCCACACATAGGCATTCCCATGAATATTTAAGGGTAGGTTAGTCAGTTGAATTTAGTGACTTCAAAATCCCTTGTTGCCACAATAACCCTAACTAACTTGGTTAGAGGAGATGTTTGGAGCCCTAAACTCTTGACTAATCGTGATGCAATGAAGGAGTGTGTATACCCCGAATCAAAAAGAACATTTATTTTATTGCCTTTCATTAATATGGTGATACCTTTCACCATCCTTGTTTCCTTGTTGTCCTCTTCCACCTCCACATCATACAACTTGATCTTTCTCTTATCTATAGGAGGGACAAGGGTAGGGTTGGGTTTGTTGGTCAGTGCCTCGGCGCAATTGGGTCCATTCTGCTGCTTGCGCGATAGTCAGCAATCCTTCTTCTTATGACCCTCACACCCATAGTTGAAACATTTCATCAGCTCTTGGCACTATCCAACATGCATCCTCCCACAATTCTTGTATTTCTGCTAAGGAGGCTCCTCTTGCTTCCTGTTGTTGTTCACTTGTTGTGACTAACTAGACTGTTTGGAAATCATAGTGGTCTAAGCAGTAACCTTAGATTGAACTGCTGCTTTCCCTTGCTTATGGGACTTCTCATAGTCCATCACCATCTCTTGTGTTGTAGCAGCATCATTCACCTCTACAAAGGTGTTCCGAGGTGATGTCACAATCTTGACCCTCAACTCTTCTTTCAATCCCCAAAAAATTTTGTCTGCCCTAGCCTTTTCATTGGTGATTACTCTGAGTGCAAATCGTTCTAGGGTTCACTTACTCCAATATGGTGTCATCTCCCTGAGTCAGAGTGCTAACCTCTAACGCCTTCCTCCATCTCACTGGCTTTGGAAAATACTGTCAATTGAACATGACCACAAACTCTGCCCATGTCAAAGACTCAATCGCTCTCCTAACAACTGTGGACTTCTCAAGTGACTTCCACTAGTGAGATGCTTCCTCCTGAAGCATACAAGTTGCCAATCTAGCCTGATGAGAATGGGGGACAAACATGGCCTTGAAGGCTATTTCCATTATATCAATCCAACTCTCAGCTTTCATAAGGTTAGTTCTGTAACACCCCAAATCCGGTTCACACTCGTGAACCAAACCGGCATGTTACAGGCCCCGGTTAGGTCGGCTAACCCGAACCTAACTCGTGCGGATCCAATCTCGGCGTCTTAAGATGAAGATACAACTCGCAATGCATGGATGAATACACAAACCTAACATGGTACTACATGAATGACATGCAAGTCAGAGTACACACCAAACAATCCCGATAAAAATTAAATAAAGTTTTGAAATATAACGGACAGAATTTCCCCTAAAAATGTAATTAGGGGCCACCCTGTCAAATATACATATAAAAATATATGTAACCAACTATCAAACAATTTCATTCACACAGAATCTAATCTACTATACACTCATTCTGAAGCTTGGGTTTCAACCCATCATACTTTTACTGCGCTACTCTGATCATTTCATTTCATCTCATTGTCATGCCTCAAACATTTACTCATAGCATGTTTATGAAATAATATCATAAAAAAAACATTAAACATTCAATCACCCAATGTGTGTGTGCAGAAGACCTTATTGCTCCTCCGTCCTGGCCGGCCCATCCATCTCGTGCTTATCACCTACATATATATAGGAAAAACGTCAGTAACAAGCGTTACTGGTCCGAAAAGAAAATAACTATAACAAACTGGCTATGAGAGCAAACTCTCATATGAACGAAATCATCATATACTTCCACGTGAACACTCTGAAGGGCACTACTGAGGAGCCACTGGGCTGCAGACCCGGTAGCATCCCGAACTTACTGCTGCTGGTACTGTGCTACTCTCAGCACTTCTTTTTCAGTACTTCTCGTGAAACTTTATCCTAAGCCCTCTCCTTACCTCCATATTTCTCCTGGCCTTGAGCACGAAGGCCGAGTACTCTCAGGCAGTCGCCTTTAGTACCCTTTGAACCACAAGTCCGGACATGCGCTGTACTAAACAGTACCCGTAAACCTCCACGTTCTCCGGGTGTGAGGAACTCAAACGCGGAGTTGTCAGGATCCCTCGGGAATGGAACAGTCCGCTGGCACTAATCCAGAGCCCGCTTTGACTGTCACGGCATCCTCTGCATGGTACGTGCAGTCGATTTCTCCATCTCTCGTCTCACTAGAAACGCGAAAACTACATATATATATATAGGCTTGGGTAGGGAGTTATATAATAGGCCCGAAGGCAACTTTTGGTGGATCTTGTTTTCGAAATCAACCTCGAGGGATCTCATCCTCGAGGGGTTATTAATCCGGAAAATGTTCGATTAAATGGCCCGAGTTAAGTGGGATCCGATAAAACGCCACTTAACCCGTCCTGCAGGCAATAAATTAAACATACAATAGAAAGAGTAAATCAGAGACGAGTCCTAAACGGACCTGGTAGAAGCTCCAACGTGTCATCGCGCCTAGGCGGCGAGCTCCTACTTCGTACCTACACATCAAAACTAAATACTAACGCCCGCTAACTAAATGATGCATCAAACACAATGAACATCAATCACAATTCAATCATCAACATCCAGCAACAGTTAAATAATCATAAATTTAAATAATTCTAACTCATCCTAGTCATACCAATTTTATTGCGTTTTTCAAAGTTACGTCCTGATCACTTATCATGCTGAGACTCCTACCTCATTAGATCGCTGAACCTTCATTCACACTTAATCTCATCATGTAACTTATCATTTCATCCCTAATTAGTCATTAATCACATCATAAATCCTAGCATGCTGTGCTAACAATCATCATCAACTTTAAATAATCAAATCGGAGGTAATTATACCTCACGTCGTCGGCAATCGGCGACGGTTAGGGTTCCGTCGCGCGTCTCGGAGCTCGAATTCGGCGCTCCTCGGCGTCCGAAGCTCGATCGGGCTCCACCGGGTGAGCCCCGCGGAAGATCCGGTGAATTCTGGCGAATTCCAGAAATTTCGATTTTCCGGCGGTTTTCCGGCAGTTGCTGGCGGTTTTCCGGCGACTTCCGGTGGTTTTCCGGCGACTATTGCCGGTGGTATCTACTAGCTGGATAGGGGTCATGTAGGGTACCCTCGGAACCGGCTCGGCGAGCCCGACTCATCTACGAGGTCGACGCGGCCAACGGAGGTGGCGGCTCGCCGAAAAACGGCTAAAACAGAGCGGCGGCGTTGGGTCGCTAAATCCGGCCGGCCAGGGCGGCGATGCCCTCCGTTCCGGTCGGGGAAGGTCGCTGGAAGGCTGAGGGTGCTGAGGCGAGTGACCGATCGCGGCGGCGCTGGTCGCCGGCGGCGGAATCGGTGACGGAAGCGCAACGCAGGCGCGGCGTCGCGGCGTGGCTTCCTCGCGTCGCGGCGGTCCGACAGGGGCCGGACCTGGTCGGGGCAGCACGGCAACGGCGTCGCCGAGCTGGGCGGCGTCGGTCGACGGCCGGGCGGCGCCGACAGCGGCGGCGGTGGCGCGCGAACAGGGGCGGCGCGGCACGAGGGTTTGGGCGTGGGGGAGAAAAGGTCGGGGGTGTGTGTGGTGGCAAACTCGTAAATATTACTTGACTCGTCTCCGGCTCGAGTCAAGTATAATAACTAAGTCGTATTAAATCCTAAAAAAATTCATAAAAATTGGGAAAAATCCCGTAAAATCAAACAAATACCAAACATCGTAATGATATGCTCTAGGACTATCAACCCACCCGAAATGCCCGTAACGCATCCTAACGCAATAAACGGCCTAAAACTAATTCTACGATCCATTATATATAAAAATAATAATAAAAATGACTGGCATACTCTCATATATCTGATAACTCATTCTGTTCTGTTGTGTTCATGACGTTATCATCATATACTTGGGTACGCATGACCCTCATAGCTCATACACGCGACTGGCATCGGCTCGGTACACGTGTCCTGAAACTGACTCAACTCAAAAAAATAACGGTCGACCCGACCGGCTCTAAATATAAAACCCTAACTCGAATCGTGGGTTTTACAAGTTCCCCCTTTGAATACTACATCCCCATTCTTCCGAAACTTCTCCACCATATACCGGTCGCTGTCATTGACAGTAGGCGATACCACTTGCCTTGCAACTGGCTGGGCAAGGTCCGAAACTCCATCTCTCCTAGGTGCGTCGCTTACTCCAGCCATCCCTTGGGCACTCCCCTCAGCTCCGTCCAGGGTACAACTAGGACTCACCGCAAGGCTAATTGTGCCATTCCTCACCACCAACTCTGGAAGCCTATAGATCACTTCTTATATAGACACGTTCATGTTCATCGATGTCTGTGTTAGTCCTTCAATAGTTGCTAAAATTTGGATCAATACATTTTTCGGAGTCTACTCTGATTGGGTTGGCGGACTAGGTTAGCTTTTGGTGGTTATTACCATCTGGAATTATCACCCTTCAGCGCCACTCAAAAAGAAACAAAATATACGTACAGGAATACATGGATCAATTAAAAACTGAGCTCTAATTTCAAATCCAAAAGGATTGATTTATGTTATTATTTTTTTAAAATAACCAAGGATCTATTAAACAAAATCCAAAAAATTTAAAGGATTTTACAGTTTTCTCCCAACTTAGCTTCATTTGTCGATGGTTCACCATCTAGCAAAATCTAATGAAATCCCAATATCTTTAATATTGTGGCCAGACTAATAAACTATCCTTCCAATTATTTTCTTTATTTTTAGGTTCACCTTTAAATTATGTAATGTCAAAATCCTTCTCTTAAGTCAACTAATATGGGGCACCTCAAAAGTGTGGTGAGGATTAGGGAGGAACCAATAACCATTGCATAATATTGACATTATCCCGAGCTCAGCCTCTCTATAAAGGTATATCATATCACAATACATTTATTTTTGTGAATAGGTGGGAGCATTCGCTCGATTCTCGATTCTCGATTCTCGACTATACTAAATTATTGAAGAAGCATGGCTGCCAAATTTCAGAATCGAAATTGAACCGATGTTTTACCAAGGCCAAATCCAACATAACCAAAATATTAATTTGGTTTAGTTACCAAATAATCGAATTACATTAAAAGTTATAAAAAAAGGTTTATTTAATTATCTAATAAAAAAATTATACAATATTTTAGCAAACATGATCATTTAAAGGCAATTCTAAACATTTATAATATTAAACATATCAAAATTCACCGTTAAGGCAAAATAATTTTATGATAATTAACATATAACATGGATTTAAGAATTTTTGAAAAAACATTTGGTTAATTGGGGTTGGTCCGGTTCGGAACCAAAATATCAGTATCCATTTTACTTTGTCTATTGCTCTACCGAAAATTAAATTGGTTTAGAACACGATTTTGGTTATGTTTTTTATTTTCACTATATTATTCTCACCCCTATTTGTGGATATATTAAATAAATTTTTTATATACATCTTCTCCCTCGGCTGGTAATTGTTTTAGTTAAGCTCAAGTAATCATATAATATACACGACAATAGATGGTCGTTTAAGTTTAGCATATTTTTGCCTAGTGACACTAAGTGCTTTGTCATATTATCTTCGTGAATTCAAGGAAAATTTAACTGTAAAGACTAGCAATGAAAAAAAATTAAGAAAAAAACAAGATGAAACACAAAATCTGATGAGGATTGACACTTATCTGCCTTTTTAACCATAATAGGATTTTTAATAATAAAAAATTACATCTAGATCCAATACGGATTTGAGTAATAAAAGTCAGTACATTGTTGGGAATAACTACATATATTTTAATTAATTAATTTTTAAAAATGATTTAACTTATTATATTGTACATGAGCCAAGTCATTACATTTGCAGTCAACTTAGTTTCATATTAATAAGTACCCAATTTTGTAGTATGAAATTTCCACGAAACCCAACTTTTTATTGAAAATTTCAGTATTTTAATTGGTATTTAATAAAATATTATTGAAAAAATATTTTTTATTATTTAATTAAATATTTTATTTATAATTTTAAAATATAGTTTAACCAAGTTCAAATCGGTTGAACTAAATATAACTTATACCACCTAAAAAATCAATATGTCACCAATAAAATATTTAAAACTATGGTGTTTTTATCTCAAGTTGTATTATGTTTGTTGGATAAGACTCCAATGTGTCCTCAACCTTCTCCCCACATAGCATCACTTGTCAATGGTCACCATTTTGCAAAGTCTCATGAGATCCCAATATTCTTGATATTATGGCCAAACTAATAAACTATTTTTCCAACCATTTTCTTTATCTTAATTAGGATTCACCTTTAAATTATGTAATGTCAATATCCTTCTCTTGAGTAAATCAATATGGTGCACCTCAAAAGTGTGGTGGGGATTAGCGAGGACCCATAACCATTGCATAAGATTGACCTTCTCCCGAGTTCTGCCTTAGTACTCTAAAGGCATATGATACAAAGCAAGCATATTTGTATAAGAACATTTGGTCATTCTCGGTCGAACCAAATTATCGAATAAGCATTTAATTTCCAATTTTTATAATTGAAACTGAACTAATTTTTACCAAAACCAAATCGAATTTAACCAAAATATTTGGTTTTGTAACAGAATTACTAAATTGCGTTATAAGTTAGAAAAATAGGTTTGTTTGATTATTTAATCAAAATTATATAATTATTTAGCAAACATAATCACCTAAAAATAATATATATATATATATATATATATATATATATATATATACACACACACACACACTATTAAACATATCAAAACTGATCACAAAATGAAATAATTTATAATCTTCTACGTAAAACATATATTTAAGAATATTTTTAAAACAATTTGGTTACTTTAGTTAATTCTGTTTGTCGGTTCAGAACTGAAATATCGGTATCTATCTCACTTTTTCTATTGCTCTATGGAATGTCAAATTGATTCAGAACTCGATTTGGTTCTAGTTTTTATTTTCACTGTATTATTCTCACCCGTATTTGTGGATATGATAAATAATTTTTTTCATACTTTTCCCCCTCAAGCTAGTAACTTTTTAGTTAAGCTCAAGTAATCATATAAGCAGCAAATAAATGGTTCTCTAAGCTTAGGATATTTTTGCCTAGTGAGACCTTGTTTTCATCTATATTCATGAATCAAGGGCATTTTCACTGCAAACGCTAGCAATGGACAGAAAATAAAAAAAATTGCGGAGAAGATTACACAAAATTTAATGAGGATTGACCAACATTTGTCTGCCTTTTTAACCCTAAACCGGATTTTTTATAATCAATAAATAGTTCTACATCTAATAGGAACTAGAGTGAGGCATGTGAAATTGATGTCTTTGTCTCTTCCGAGAGATACATATATTTTACCCTACACCGTTCAGACACAGCCATTGAATTTTCTGAGCAACATTGTCTTCCATGCCCAACTCTTTCAAGAATCTTTTCCACTGCCAAACAGTGAAGAAGACCATTGTAGCAGACCAAGAACATCACATGGATACAAACACTTCTTCTACTGCCACTATTATACGCTTTATTCCCTACTAAATATCTCCAAGAAAACTGGCAAGAGGCCCAGCCCCATCATTTCTTGCGTCACATATCTGTCAAGTGAATGCCACCGAGTCATTCCCATGTTATTATCCACTTTTCGGATAAGAAATTTAGGGCTGGTCATAGATGTCAAATGGTTTTTTTGAACGTTATATTTAAAATGTTTATGAACAAATTCCGCCAAATCATCTTCATCAAATATGAGGTAAACGGCCGTAAACAAGACCTTGTTAAATATTTATAAAATATTTTAAAAATAACTTCACACCTAATATTTATTAAGATAAAATTTAACATATTAATGATAATATTTTTATAGATCTTCAATTAAATTTAATTATTTTGAATAAATAATTTAGGCTCATTAATTTAACAAATAATATATAACCATTATAGGATCGAATTTGATGAGAGTGTAAAAGATATGTGTTCCCCTCATGATCAGACTATAAAAATTCCGAGTATGAAATTTTTAAAAGTGAGTGAAATTATAATATCTCAAAATTAATTCATTATCTAAAAACCTCAAAATAAAATTATATTAATGGAGATATGCATATAAATCTTCAGCTTAGATTAATTATTTTTAAAAAATAATTTAAACTTATTAATATGCATATTGGGTGGGTAGTTACAATTTAGATGCACGAACTCACATTCAACTTGGATCTAGCCTTTTGGATCCAATAAATAATTCACGAACTCACATTCAAATTCAAGTTTGTGCTTTTCGAATTGAACTCACATTCAAGTTTGTTAGTTGGGTTGAATCAGTTTTCCAATTAATCCATGTAGAACCTAGCCAATCCGAATCCATTTAACTTAGATTGGATACGAATCAAACATTGTTGGTCCATTTGAGCCCCCACCAAAGCTCTGAAATCACTATTGGACCATTTGGGCCCCCAAAAGGATTTTAAATAATAAAAAAACTCACAATAGGTGTCACAAGCTTCACTTAATGCAAAAGCTAGTTTAAGAATTAAGGTTTTCCCATTAACCTATATACATGTCACTAACAACCTATATGAGCGAGGTGAGATAAGCCCAATAATTCACTTTCACACATTGGGCGTGACCCAAAACTATCATCATCTGACACACTCCCTTTAAATCAGACGGCACCTACCTAGCAAACTCCTCCTCAAATTATCAGGTGGAACCCATGAAGGAAACAACAATAATTGACATGGCAAACCCGACTTGAGCCAAAAGAAACAATAACAATTGACATAGGCAAACCTGGCACGAGCTTGGCTCTGATACCACTTGTTGGGCTATTTGGGCCCCCACCTAAGCTCCAAAACCACTGTTGGACCCTTCGGGCCCCTAAAAGAGGACTTTAAACAACCAAATGAAACTCGCAATAGGTGTCACAAATCTATCTTAATCCAAAAGCTAGCTCAAGAATTAAGGCTTTTCCATTAGCCCATATATAAGTCACCAATGACCTCTACGACCAATGTCGGATAAACCCAACAAATCCCCTTCACATATCGGGCGTGGTTTAAAACCAATATCGTCTGACACACTCTCCCTTTAAATCAGACGGCACCCACTTAGCAAATTCCTCTCCAAATCATTAGTTGGAACCCATGAATTAAATAACAACAATTAGCGTAGGAAACCCGATTTGAACTTAGCTTTGATACCACTTGTTGAGCCATTTGGGCCCCCACCCAAGCTTCTAAACCACTGTTAGACCCTCCGGGCCCCCAAAAAGACTTTAAACAACTAAAAAACTTACATTAGATGTCACGTACGTCTCTTAATCCAAAAGCTAGCTTAATAATTAAAGCTTTCCTATTAGCCTATATACAAGTCAACAATAACCTCTACGACCGATGTAGGATAAACCTAACAAACATACATTTACATAACTTAACAAAGAACATTTATTTAAAGCCACACAACTTTTATTCAATATAATTATCTCATACATAGAAATTACCCTTCTTCTTTTACCCAGATTTGGGGAAAAAAATATTTACCAGTTTGCTAAATAATTATTCTACTTCAAATCTATATAACTCTTACCTCCTCTATTTGTCCCATCCCTTGTATCAAAATTAACAAGTTACATATTATATATAAATATATATAAAATAATTACGTGTATCTTCTCCGACATAGAAAGAAAGGAAGGAGAATAATAAGTGGGAAGCATGGGAGAGGAGGGGAGGCGGGCAATGGCGACGTCCAAGTAAGGAGCTCAAGGGGCTACTGGCGATGGAGCAAGCAAGACTTCTTCCCGGAGCAGTCCTTTCAGAGCTGGAGCTCCTACAAGCACGCCCTCGCCAGCACCCGCTCCCGCTTCGTCGACCGCCTTACCACCCGCTCCGATGACGCCCAGGAGATCGTCTCCCTCCGCCGCCGGAGCGAGAATGACATGAGGCGCTGCCTCACCTGGTGGGACCTTACCTGGTTCGGCTTCGGAGGCCACATCGGCGCCGGCATCTTCGTCCTCACCGGCCAAGAAGCTCGCAGCCACGCCGGCCCCGCCATCTTCCTCTCCTACGTCGCCTCCGGCCTCTCCGCCATGCTCTCCGTCTTCTGCTACACGGAGTTCGCCGTCGAGATCCCCTCCGCCGGTGGCTCCTTTGCCTACCTCCGGGTCGAGCTTGGCGACTTCGCCGCATTCATCGCCGCAGCCAACCTCCTACTGGAGTCAATAGTCGGAGGCGCGGCTGTGGCGAGGTCATGGACCTCCTACTTCGCAACCCTTATCAACCGTCCACCTAATTCTCTGCGGATACATACCAATCTCGCCAAAGATTTCAATCTTCTTGACCCGATAGCGTTGATCATGCTAATCGCAGCGTCAACAATTGCGATGATTAGCACAAGGAAGACTTCAATCCTCAATTGGGTCGCGTCGGCCGCCAACACAGTCGTGATCCTGTTTGTGATCATTGCAGGTTTCATCCACGCCGAGTCAGAGAACATGAAACCATTCCTGCCATTTGGGGCCAAGGGGGTGTTCCAAGCGGCAGCCATTGTCTACTTTGCCTATGGTGGCTTTGACAACATTGCAACCATGGCAGAGGAGACCAAGAATCCATCAAGAGACATACCTCTCGCGCTTCTTTGGTCCATGTCAATCATCACTGTAATTTACTGCTTGATGGCTCTGTCACTCAGTATGATGCAGCAGTACACCGAGATTGATCCCAATGCGGCATACTCCATTGCTTTCCAGAGCGTGGGGATGAGATGGGCAAAGTACCTGGTGGCACTGGGGGCACTCAAGGGAATGACCACTGTACTCTTGATCGGAGCACTTGGGCAGGCAAGGTATACAACACACATAGCAAGAGCACACATGATTCCCCCAATCTTTGCTCTGGTGCATCCAAAGACTGGTACTCCCATCTATGCCACTCTGCTGGTCACAATTTGTAGTGCTTCCATTGCCTTCTTCTCCGGCCTTGATGTCTTGTCCAGCCTGCTATCTGTGAGCACCCTCTTCATCTTTATGATGATAGCCTGTGCTTTGCTTGTGAGGAGGTACTACGAGAGAGGGGTGTCTTCTTCGCAAGACCTGGCGAAGCTGGCCATGTTTATGATGATCATCATCGCCGCTTCAATGGGTACTTCTGCTTATTGGGGATTGAGGCCTAATGGGTGGATTGGGTACCTGGTAACAATTCCTATGTGGGTTTTGGGCACATTGGGGTTGAGCTATTTTTTGCCACAGAGGAGGACACCAAAGGCGTGGGGTGTTCCTTTGGTCCCTTGGCTTCCTTCCTTGTCAATTGCCACCAACTTGTTTCTAATGGGGTCTCTTGGATCTGAAGCTTTTGTGAGGTTTGGGATCTGCACCATTGTTATGCTTCTCTACTATGTCTTCTTTGGATTACATGCAACATACGACATGGCGCATCAAGACCCCAAGTTGGCTCCAGTCGACGATGGAAATTTTGGAAATGCAACTAAAGAAGGGACTTGATGTAATAGGGTATTATTTAATTATGCTTGCGTGGGAGTTCATGATCATGGATGCAGCTTGGCCTTGTCATTGCCAAAGAAGAATAAGCACAATAGTAGTTCAAAATGTATGATGTATTTATGGGAATTATATATCAACCACATGAAATTACATTGACGCTCAAATATTTTTTAAGTTAATAGAACATGGCTGATGATATCTTTTTTCATACCATGAGAAATTGAAAATTGGATCCAGGATTAGAACGTAAGAAATCATAATTTTTGGAACGATCCAACTATCCACAGGCTAATTCATAAAAGCTGGTGAATAAAACAAGATGAAATCCATCTCTATCTTACAAATTACAATTCTCAATTGTAACACCGCCCATATCTGATTAAATAACACGATTTTGGTTATGTTTTTTATTTTCACTATATTATTCTCACCCCTATTTGTGGATATATTAAATAATCATTTCATACGCTTTTTATCCCCGAGCTGGTAATTTTTTAATTAAGCTCAAGTAATCATATAATATACACGACAATAGATGGTCGTTTAAGTTTAGCATATTTTTGCACCTAGTGACACCAAATGCCTTGCCATATCATATTCATGAATTCGAGGACAATTTAACTGCAAAGACTAGCAATGAAAATAAAATTAAGAAAAAATGAGAAGAAACACAAAATTTGAGGGGATTGACACTTATCAGCCTCTTTAACCATAAATAGGATTTTTTATAATAAAAAATTACATCTACATCCAATAAGTACTTGAGTTATAAAGTCAATATATTATTGGGAATAACAACATATTTTTTAATTAATTAATTTTTTTAAAATGACTTAATCTATTATATTGTATATGTACATGAGGCAGTTAACCTAGTTTCATATTAATAGGTACCCAATTTTTAGTATGAAATTTTTACGAAATTTAATTTTTTTTATTGAAAATTCCAATATTTTAATTAATATTTAATAAAATATTAATAATATAATATATTTTTAATATTTAATAAAATATTTTATTTATAATTTTAAAATATAATTTAATTAGGTACCAATCAGTTAAACAAAATATATTTTATTTTGCCGAATAAATTAGTACGGTATGAATAATATGATGCTTAAAACTAAAATGTTTTAAATTCAAGTTAAATTGGGTTTGGTAGATAAGACTCCACGTGTCCACAACCTTCTCCCAACGTAGACTCACTTGTCAATGGTCACCATCTTACAAAATCTAAAGAGATCCCAATATTTTTTATATCATGACCAAACTAATAAACTATCCTTCCAACCCTTCTAGGATTTACCTTTAAATTAAGTAATGTCAATATCCTTTTCTTAGGTCAATCAATATGGGACACCTCAAAAGTGTGGTGGGGATTCGGGAGGACCTTATAACCATTGCATAATGTTGACTTTTTCCCAAGATTTGCCTTAGCACTCCAATGGTATATCATGCCACAGTAAAAATATGTAATTGAGTGAGTTAATTCGTAATTATTTAGTATTTGATTCGATTTGGCTCAACTTAAAATTTGATATTTAAATATTAGCACGTACGAGTCGAGTTTGAGTAAGGCAGTATTCAATTCAACCCGACTCGATTATAGCTCGAACTTGACTCGAAATTAACTCGTAACTTGACTCAAATTCGACTCGATAATATAATATAATAATATATATAATATCACTTACCTATTCAAAATATATTTAAAATCATAGATAAATCTTATTATTGACTATTAATATAAATTCTAAAAAATAATTTTAATATAATAAAAGAACAAAAACCAATTTTAATTAACATGAGTTTGCTACTTGCAGAAAATTTCTGCCACAATAATTTAATTATTTATCACGACTTAATTAACTAAAATCGTAAGGTTAATAAATTATGCATACTATGACTTATATAAGACTCAGACCACCAAAAATATGGATAAGATAGCCAAAAAATTTATAGTTCATTACTAAGATAAAAATATATATATAAAAATATCATACCTATAATTGGGTTCCTACATGATGCCCCATCCATCAATAAGCCTATGTGTAAAATTCGTGACTCGATTTAGAGTTTACATTGGCTAACCCGTTCATTCAACTATTGGTTCAAGTTGAGTTAGTTTCATGAATTGTGTGTTGAGCCGAAGCCATGCAACACCGAAAATTCGGTTCACGCTCAAGAACCACACCAGAATGCCACTGGTCCCGGTTAAGTCGGCTAACCCGAACCCAATCTTGTTGATCTACTCTAGGCGTTTTGAGGTGGAAGATGTCTATCACTATACATGGATGAATGCACGAAAATAAACCCAACATGTTATTATATGAATGACATTAAAAACCAATTTACACACTAACAATAATTGCAGTAAAATTATTAAAAATTTGAAAAAATAAAATACACAGAATTTCACTTAAAAATGCAATTACTGGCCACCCTATCAATCAACACACACACACACACACACACATATATATTTACACCAGATATTTTCATTCACATGAAATTCTAATTTACTGTATCAATCACTCTGAATCTTGGGTCTTGACCCACCTGTGCATTCTATTCACAGTTCACATCATATCATCATGTTTCACATTTCAATGCATCATCCTCAAAATATTAAACATGTTATCATCTAACATGTGTGTATGCAAGAGACGTCACTGCTCCTCCGTCCAGGCTGGCTCATCCTACTCATGATCATCACCTATATATACTATAAAAACACGTCAGTAACGAGTGTTACTTGTCCAAAAATATAACTAATATTAAACTGGCGCTCCTCCGTTTAGGCTGGCTCATCCTACTCATGATCATCACCTATATATATTATAAAAATAGGTTAGTAACAAGTGTTACTGGTCCAAAAATATAACTAATATCAAACTGGCTATGAGAGCAAACTCTCATATGAAAGAAAATACTCATATACTTTTTGTGAACTCTCTGAAGGGCACCTACTGAGGAGCCACTAGGCTACAGATCCTGTAGCATCCCAATCTGATTATTCTACTACTATTGATTTTCTCATTCCATTTTTTGGTCTCTTGGGATTACTAGTATATCCTAAGTCCTCTCCTTACCTCCATAATTCTCCTGGCTTTGAGCACGAAGACTGAGTACTTTCAGACAGTACCCTTTAGTACCCTTTGAACCATAAGTCCAGACATGCGCTATACTAAACAGTACCCGTAAACCTCCACGTTTCTTCGGGTGTGAGGAACTCAAAATGGGAGTTGTCAGGATCCGTCGGGATTGGAACAACTAGCTCACTAATCCAGATCCCACTTTGACTAACACATGCACCTGCTTATGGTACGTACGAGTCGATTTTCCTATCTGTCGTCTCACTGAAAACTCAATAAAACTATATATAGGTCTAGGAAGAGATTTATATAATAGACTAGAAGACAACTTGTGGTGGATCTTGTTTTCGAAAATATATTCGAAGGATCTCATCCTCGAGGGTCACTAATCTGGAAGATCGATCGATTAAATGACCCGAGTTAAGTGGGATCCAATAAAAATGCTATTTAACTCGTCTTGCAAGTAATAAAATAATACACAATAGAATATAGCATAAAACAAAAATGAGTCCTAACGGACCTAGCAGAAGCTCTAATCGTATCCACGTGCTTAGGCGACAAGCTCCTACTCTGTACCTACACATCAAGACTAAATACTTGCACCTAGTATAATGCATGAATGCTACAATCCTCATCAATCCATACAATACAACATCTATTATTTGCATTTAAATTCAAACTCTAATTCATTATTATCATCTGTTAACATGCATTTTAATTTTAAATCAACACCTATTTACAATGACACCAAACTCATAAACCAATCAAATAAAATTGGATAAATTTCTATACCTAATCGTCAGTCATACGACGACATCAACAAGGTTGTGGCTGGCTTGAGTGAGGATCATGGGGAAGAGGGAAGAGAGAAAAAAGAACGAAGTTGGGTAAGGAGGATGGTGGCGGTTGGATGGTGATAGTATCAGAAGTGTGGAATAAATAGATGTTAAGGGGGAAGAAAATGAGTGATCGGTGAGAAAAACGAATGGTCGGTGAGAAAAACAAATGGTCGGTGAGAAAAACGAATGGTCGATGAGGAAAAAATGAATGGTTGGTGAGAAAAATAAATGGTCGCCTATTAATTAAAACTTTGACTTGACTCTGACTCTAGAAAAATAGTACTAACTAGTAATAATTCTAAAAAATCTAGAAAAGTAGGAAAAAATCCCATAAAACATAATACACACAATATTACAATGACATGTTCTATAACTAATAACCCACCCAAACTACCTGTAACTCGTCGTAATACGTTATTCAACTTAAAAATAATTCTACTATCTAATTAAAATAAATAAAGAAAAATCTGGCATACTCTTATAAATTCTGATAACTCATTCTGCTGGTGTCTTACTGACGTTATCATTATATACTTGCGCACATATGACTCACGTGGTTCATCACACATGACTGGCTTTGGCTTAGTACGCGTGTTCTAAAATTGACCTGATTGAAAATAACAGTCGAACCGATCGGTTCTAACTATAAAACCCTGACTCGAATCACGGGCCTTACAGGCCAGCCGTGAGTTATGAGTGATGAGGGTCAAATGTACATGGGTATATAATGATAACCTCGGAAAGATGATGAAAAATGAGTTATTAGAGTACATAAAAGTATGCAATATGTTTTTTTTATGTATTTGATCTTAGAATTATTTCTAGTTCAAATAATGCATTAAGACGTGTTATAGGGCAGTTTAGGTGGGTTGTTAGTTATAAAACATGTCATTGTGGTGTTATGGTGTATATTTTATTTTATGAGATTTTTCCCCTATTTTCAGGATTTTTTAAAGGATTTATTACGTATTAGTTATTATTTTTGACTCAAGTCGGAATCGAGTAAACTTTTATTTAAGATATCACCGCGACCCATTTATTCCCTGCGACGCTTCTCATTCCTCGAACCCTCGACGCGGCCCTCCTTCTCTGTCACCAACGTCGCCTCCGGCCGCCGCACCACTGCCGATCGATGCCGCCGGTCACCACTAGAACATCGTTGACCATTCCCTTGCCGTCCGGCCATTGCTCGGCCTCCACGACATGATGAAACTGCCAAAATAGTGCCATACTCCCATCGCCAATCCCGATGGCGACCATCGCTGCAACCATCCAATCGTCGCCTCAACATCGCCGACCTTCCTGCGACCTTCCCTTATTGGATCGGAGCCCAGCGCCGCCCATCCCCGTCGGATCATGTCACCCCACCACCGACTGCCCCTATTTTGCCCTTTTCCGGCAAGCCGCCGCCGCCGCCGCCGTCGACCTTGTCTACTTCGTAGACCAGTTGGGCTCGCTGAACCGGTGCCAATAGTACCCCATGCCAGAGCCATCTCGCCTGTAGTTGTCGCCGGCAATAGTCGCTAGAAAACTACCGGAAAGCTGCAGAAACCCATAAAAAAATCGGCGTTGGAATTTGCCGAATCTTCCACCGAACTCATCGAGTCGAGCCCAATTGAACTTCGGAATTTTGGGCGGCGACCGAATGAATTCCTAGCCGTTGCCGATTGACGACGACCCAAGGTATAATTACCTCCAATTTAATTATTTAAAATTATTAATTAATAACACAACATGCTAGAATTGATTGTTTGACGTGATGAATGCCTAGTAGTGGATGAAGTGATATTTGTATAATTTGAGTTATGTTTAATGAATGCTAATTATCTAATTAAGTAAATTAAATTTAATCATGCTAGTTGATAGCAACATAATTTAGAAAAAAACATAATAAAATCAATGTGAATAGGATGAGATAGGGACATTTTTATTGTGACGAGGATTGTTAATTGTTTGATGGGTGATGAGTATATTGTGAGTATGATAGACTATTTTGTTAATTTTTAATCTTTATAACTATGTGTTTTTCTCCAAAACGAGGTACTTTCGAGCTTATGGACGAGTTGGTTTCGAGCTCATAAACAAATTGGTTTCGATCTCCCAAACGAGTTGGTTTTGAGCTCGTTAAAATTTAATAGTTTAAGTGTATTTGAGTTCGAGTCGAGCTCGAACATCAGAAATATTCGAGTCAATTTTGAACATATATACTTGAAACTTGTTCAATATCGAGTCAAGTTCGAATGAACTTTGAGCTATTCAAGTCGAATTTGAACACAAGGTGAGATCGGCACGCTCGCTCGTTTATCAACCTTACGTATTTGTATAAGGGTGAACATTAGGTCCCCTCTCGGTTGAATTGAATTATTGAATATGCATTCAACTTCCAAATTTCATAATTGAAACCAAACTAAATTTTTACCAAAACCAAATCGAACTGAACCATAATATTTGGTTTGGTAATTGAATTACTAAATTGCGTTATAAGTAATAAAAATAGGTTTGTTTGATTAATTAATCAAAATTATATAATAATTTAGCAAGCATAATCATCTAAAATAATTCTAAATATATATACTATTAAACATATCAAAATTCACCATAAAAATAAAATAATTTATAATAATCAATATAAAACATATATTTAAGAATATTTTTAAAACAATTTGGTTACTTCCTATTTGTGGATATAATAAATAATTTTTTTGTACTTTTTCATACTTTCCCCCCAAGCTAGTAACCTTTTAGTTAAGTTCAAGAAATCATATAAACAGCAAATAAATGGTCCTCTAAGCTTAGGATATTTTTGCCTAATGAAACCAAGTGCTTTGTTTTCATCTTATATTCATGAATTCAAGGGCATTTTCACTGCAAACGCTAGCAATGGATAGAAAATTAAAAAAATTACGGAGAAGATTACACAAAATTTATTGAGGATTGACCAACATTTGTCTGCCTTTTTAACCCTAAACCGGATTTTTTATATACATCTAATAGGAACCAGAGTGAAGCATGTGAAATTGATGTCTTTGTCTCTTCCAAGATATATATATATATATATATATATATATTTTACCCTACACCGTTCAGACAGAGCCATTGAATTTTCCGAGCAATATTGTTTTCCATGTCCAATTCCACTGCCAACAGTGAAGAAGACCATTGTAGCAGACCAAGAACCTCACGTGGATACAAACACTTCTTCTACTGCTACTATTATACGCTTTATTCCCTACTAAATATCTCCGAGAAAACTGCCAAGAGGCCCAGGACCCATCATTTCTTGTCTCCCTTATCTCTCAAGTCAATTCCGCCGAGTCATTCCCATGTTATTATCCACTTTCCGGGTCAGAAATGTACGGCTGGTCATAGATGCCATTTTTTTAAAAAAAAGTTATACTTAAAATATTTATGAACTAGTTCGATTGAAATTTTTTCCCCAAACATGCGATAAACGGCTGTAAACAAGTCCTTGTCAAATATTTATAAAATATTATAACAATAATATCGCATTTAATATTTATTAAAATAAAATTTAATATATTAATGATAATATTCTTATAAATCTTCAAGAGTTAATTGTTTTAAATAGGTGATTTATGATTATTAATTTGACACGATATTAAAATTAATTTAAAATTGAATTTAATGATAGGTTCATAAGGTAAGTATATAAATTTTTAGTACAACAAATTTTAAAGGTGAGTAAATTATTATATAATAAAAATAATTTTTTATCTAAAAACTTACCAAAATAATATTATATTAGCAAAGATATGCGCATAAATCTTTGGCTTGGATTAATTATTTTAAAAAATAATTTAAACTTATTAATTTATATGTAGGGTGGGTCATCACAATTTAGGTGCATGAACTCGCATTTAACTTGGATCTAACCTTTTGAATTATATAAAAAATTCACAAACTCACATTCAAATTCAAGTTTGTGCTTTTCGAATGTCTAATATATAGATCTGAAATGGGTAGAATTAAATATAAATTTGTGCCAATTTACAAGGTATTTTATAAAACATGCCCCCCAATATGAAGAAAAATTTTAAATTTCTTTGTTAATTTGGCTCAAGTCTTAGATAAAAGTTGCCAAATTTAAGAGCTATAATAACATTTTTCTTCATTTGCTATAAATTGTTAGTTGGGTTGAATAAAATTTCCAATTAATCCATCTAGAAAGAACCCAGCAAATCCAAATCCACTCAACTCAGATTGGATACGAATCAAACATACGCTTGCATAATTAAGTGCAAAATAGAAAGTCATAGTATAAGTTGGACATCTGATTTGAACGTCATCCGATCAAACTCGATAATATTTGCCACGAAGAAAAATATTTGGACAAGCTGATTAAATGAATAAGCAAGTAGCATACGGTCCATCTCGTTCATCAAATAAAAAACCAATATTCATGTTGTGAATAATTCTCTCAATACTCAATTATTAGTATTACACCTTATTAACTTCTTCTACAACCGGATACCAAAAGTCTGTGCTTTTGAGATCCCGAATATCTTCGTTTTTTCTATGCCAACCACATCCTTGTCCGAGCTAAGCGAAGAACATCTACTACCTTAACAAATCACATCCCTTTTATTGACTATAATTATCTCCTCTTTTTTTATTTAGATTTGGGAAAAAATATTTACTATCTTGCTAAATAATTATGTAGTTCAAATCTATACAACTCTTACCGCCTCTATTTGTCCCATCCCTTGTATCAAAATTAACAAGTTACATATTATATATATATATAGATAATATATGTTACATGTATCTTCTTCTCACATAGAAAGAAAGGACGGAGAATAATAAGTGGGAAGCATGGGAGAGGAGAAGGAGGCGGGCAATGGCGACGTCCAAGTAATGAGCTCAAGGGGCTACTGGCGATGTAACAAGCAAGACTTCTTCCCGGAGCAGTCCTTCCAGAGCTGGAGCTCCTATAAGCACGCCCTCGCCCGCACCCGCTCCCGCTTCGTCGACCGCCTCACCACCCGCTCCGACGACTCCCAGGAGACCGTCTCCCTCCGCCGCCGGAGCGAGAACGACATGAGGCGCTGCCTCACCTGGTGGGACCTCATCTGGTTCGGCTTCGGCTCCGTCATCGGCGCCGGCATCTTCGTCCTCACCGGCCAAGAAGCCCGCCTCCACGCCGGCCCGGCCATCGTCCTCTCCTACGTCGCCTCTGGCCTCTCCGCCATGCTCTCCGTCTTCTGCTACACGGAGTTCGCCGTCGAGATCCCCGTCGCAGGCGGCTCCTTTGCCTACCTCCGGGTCGAGCTCGGCGACTTCGCCGCATTCATCGCCGCAGCCAACCTCCTACTGGAGTCGATAGTCGGAGGCGCAGCTGTGGCGCGGTCATGGACCTCCTACTTCGCAACCCTTATCAACCGTTCGCCTAATTCTCTGCGGATACACACCAATCTCGCTAAAGATTTCAATCTTCTTGACCCGATAGCGGTGGTTGTGCTAATCACAGCGTCTACAATTGCGATGATTAGCACGAGGAAGACTTCGATCCTCAATTGGGTCGCATCGGCCGTAAACACAGTCGTGATCCTGTTTGTGATCATTGCAGGTTTCATCCATGCCGAGCCAGAGAACATGAAACCATTCCTACCATTTGGGGCCAAGGGGTGTTCCAAGCGGCAGCCATTGTCTACTTTGCCTATGGTGGCTTCGACAACATTGCAACCATGGCAGAGGAGACCAAGAACCCATCAAGAGATATACCTCTTGGGCTTCTTGGGTCCATGTCAATCATCACTGTAATTTACTGCTTGATGGCTCTGTCACTCAGTATGATGCAGCAGTACACCGAGATTGATCCCAATGCGGCATACTCCATTGCTTTCGAGAGCGTGGGGATGAAATGGGCAAAGTACCTTGTGGCACTGGGGGCGCTCAAGGGGATGACCACTGTACTCTTGGTCGGAGCACTTGGGCAGGCAAGGTATACAACACACATAGCAAGAGCACACATGATTCCTCCAATCTTTGCTCTGGTACATCCAAAGACTGGTACTCCCATCTATGCCACTCTGCTGGTCACAATTTGTAGTGCTTCCATTGCCTTCTTCTCCGGCCTGGATGTCTTGTCCAGCCTGCTGTCTGTGAGCACCCTCTTCATCTTTATGATGATGGCCTGTGCTTTGCTTGTGAGGAGGTACTATGAGAGAGGGGTGTCTTCTTCGCAAGACCTGATGAAGCTGGCCATGTTTATGATGATCATCATCGCCGCTTCAATGGGTACTTCTGCTTATTGGGGATTGAGGCCTAATGGGTGGATTGGGTACCTGGTAACAATTCCTACGTGGGTTTTGGGCACATTGGGGTTGAGCTATTTTTTGCCACAGAGGAGGACACCAAAGGTGTGGGGTGTTCCTTTGGTCCCTTGGCTTCCTTCCTTGTCAATTGCCACCAACTTGTTTCTAATGGGGTCTCTTGGATCTGAAGCATTTGTGAGGTTTGGGATCTGCACCATTGTTATGCTTCTCTACTATGTCTTCTTTGGATTACATGCAACATATGACATGGCACATCAAGACACCAAGTTGGCAGCAGTCGAGGATGGAAATTTTGGAAATGCAACTAATTAAAGAAAGGCCTTGATGTAATGGGGTATTATTTAATTATGCTCGCTTGGAAGTTCATGATCATGCATGCTACTAGTGGGAGGCCTTGTCATTTGCCAATGAAGAATAAGCAGAATGGTAATTCAAAATGTATGGTGTATTTATGGGAGTTATATATCAATCACATGAAATTACATTGACTCTAAAATATTTTTTAAGTTGGTAGAATATGGCTGATGATATTTTTTTCATACTACGAGGAGTTGAAAATAGGATCCAGGATTCGAAAATGAGAAATCATGGTTTTTGCAACGATCCAACTATCCACAGGCTAATTCATAAAAGCTAATGAATAAAACAAGATCAAATCCATCTCTATCTTACAAATTACAATTATCAAATGGAACACCGCCCATATCGGATTTAATAACTCATGGAGTTTTAAGGGTAAAGCAATGCCGTCGGTGGAAGGACAAAATCGGCCGGCCGATGCAAATATGAGACACTGTTTGGTTGTTGCTACCACCCGAGTAACTCCGAGCTTCTCCCTTCCTGCTTCAACCCAACAATTGCTATGCCTTCCGTCACTGCTCCTACCATCTCACTCCCTCCCCTCTTCAACACTCCCGTCCTCTTCTTCCCACCAACTCTCTCGCCGTCTGCCGTAGCTTGCAGAAACGAGCCGGGTCGTTGAGGATCCTCAAGGCTTCTGTGTCTGTTTCTACCCCTGGAACAGATGATGCAACATCGAGTAAGTTTTCCTTTATTTATTTATTTATTTATTTTTATTTTTTATCGTCAAATTGTTTCATTTCTACTGGGAGAAAATGGTATTCTTTTGTCATTTATGCTTCTGGGGCTTCTCTGCTTTTTTGCTCTGTAATTTGCGTGTGCTACTTTTTTTTTTAATATCAGAACTGATTGATCAACGATCATTTGGATCATGGGATTTTGAGAATCATTGAGGAAATTTGCCGTTATGAATTTACGCATGTAATTGCCTTGAAAAGCTAGCTGATTAGAACTGCCTATTATTTTGTTGGCAGATTCTCCAATCATGAACTCCAATGTCCCAATCCTCTCTCATCTGGAGGTATTCTAACTTCTTTCTGATCACCATGTGTGGATTATGTGATCTATGCAAATAATATTCATGTTGATCAATATAAGCTATTCATTTGGTGTCTGGATGGATTACTGACTTTTTACTAGTTTCACCATGCCATATCTGTCCTCTTACAGTTGTGCATCTTTAGGTTAAAAAAGAAAGATTATAAATTATGTATTGATGATGGTTTAGGTTATGGAAAGACTAAGGATAAGTCAAGAGAAATGCAACATCAAACCGAACTACTTGGCTATGTATTCAAGCATTGTAGTGGAATTACAACAGATCCTGTAAGTATGGTGATTCCCATGGATGATCATATGGTCCACAGAGGGCATGGAGTGTTTGACACTGCAGCTATAATGGATGGGTACTAGTACTTGTTAGCGCGCTATTTACCTTATGTTAGAAACTTACAATTATTACTTGTTTAAAGATATCTAGTGCTTGTTGCCCTTCAAAATAATCAAATAATTTCAATGTACTTTTTAACTCTCATACCCAGGCATCTCTATGAGCTTGATCAACACCTCAATCGTTTTTTGAGATCCGCAACCATGGCAAAAATCACCCCTCCTTTTGATGGGTCAATCATAAGAAGCATCTTTATACAAACTGTAAGTGCTCAAAGTGCAGGGAGGGATCATTGCGATATTGGCGTTCTGCAGGACCAGGTGACTTCCTTCTCTCTCCATCTGCTTGTCATAACCCTGCTCTATATGCCATTGTGATTCAAAGTCCATCGCCACCTGACAACAAAGGTGTTAAAGTAGTAACTTCAACAATTCCCATTAAGAATCCAATGTTTGCTGTTATGAAGAGTGTGAACTACCTTCCAAATGTTCTTTCAATGATGGAAGCAGAAGAGATAGGAGCATTTGCTGGAATTTGGTTCGATTATGAAGGGTATGTTGCCGAAGGGCCGAATATGAATGTGGGATTTGTCATGCCAGACAATACATTTCTGATGCCTTATTTTGATAAAATCTTAAGCGGGTGCACAGCAAAACGAGTTTTGGATCATGCAGAAAATCTTGTGAGGCAGGGAAAACTCAGTGGGATTAAGATCGGAAATGTAACTGTTGAAGAGGGGAAGATGGCCAAAGAAATGATGCTGATAGGAAGTGGAATTATTGTGAAACCTGTTATTAAGTGGGACAAACAAGTTATCGGTGATGGTAAGACCTGACTTCTTCAAAAAATCTGAGTATCTTTTGATGTCATTTTTCTTTGTGTGAATACATCATGCAGCAGGATAGATGGAAATGCTTTTATATCCAGTTTTCTCATGAACAAAACCTGATTTTTTCTGTCTTCACATTGTAAAAAACTTATTGAAAAAGCCATGGTGTGACTTATATTGGCGAATTAGAGATGATTTTGAACAGAATCATTGGACTTGCATCAATTTAAATATATCCATTTTATGAGCTACATTTTATGAATAATAAATAGAGAAGTATATTGACATGATCTTACAATTTAAGAGCTACATTTTGCCATCTGAGCTCAATCTTTCATTTTATGCATCATTTTGATGAATGTAAATTCTTGTTTCTCAAGAAAACACACTTCTTTTTGTAGGTAAAGAAGGTTCTGTAACCAAAGCATTCCTAGATTTGATTTTGAAAGACATGAAATCTGGTCCTCCATAGGTTTGCACTCCAGTTCCTTACTAGTATTTCTTCTCAACATCCAATCTGTCATTTGTTGCATCCTATTGTTGACAATTTATCTCCAACACATGATTCTGATAAAGTAAAATTACTATCTGTTACTGCTGATGCAAAAGTCCATGTGTGTATGTAAATCCCACTGTATTCGGAATCAAAATAAGTTAAAATTAGGCTTTCATATTTGTTAAAGCATGTTGAATCGAAGATACTGACCTGAATGGCAAAAGAATACTCATTTCTTTCTATTTCCCTTACATGTTGAGCTTGTCAATGGTTATGGAAATTTTATTAAAGGTTGGCTGGCTGGTTATCTACATCTCATGATCTCATTGATTGAGTTTGAAATGTATGGTAATAAATTCTGTGTTTGTAATCAACACAGTTGTGGTTGTAGCACTGGTTATTGATCTAGGTGTGGAAGTCACATACATGAATTAGCCCTCCCTATGCCAGGACTATTTTGAACAAACCTACTGTTCACAAATTGTAAAACCTGGCCCATCGGATCGGTGTTTTATGTGTGGTTTGTTGTTCGGTCGGTCCGACTAGCATGGGGTCGATCCGGTTTGATTGATTTGGTACTTGGAGGATCTTTGTGTGTTGTTGTGGGCTTGAGCATTGAGCGTGTTTGTAGTTGAGTTTTCCTGTCGGCCCTATTTGTCAAGGCGGTGGTTTGTGTTTTGTTCAGTTGTGTTGTGTAAACGCTTGTTTCATGTGCGCCGTACATTTAGGTCACTTTAGGCTTAAATTCGCGTCACATGCATTTCGGGCATATCTCTCTCTCTTTTCCCATTCCTTTCCTTTTTCTCTTTTCTTCTCCTTTTTTCCCCTTCCCTTTTCTCTCGGGCCTTCCTCCCCCCTCCCCCCACCCTCCCGTTTTCTCCAGCCTATCTTTTCTTCTTTCCTTTTCTCTCTTCCCCCTTTTTCTCTTCTCTCTTTCCTTTTCCTCCCTCCTCTTCGTCACCCACTCTTTCCTTCTCCCTCTCTCTTCTCCCTCCTTCCTCCCCCTCCTCTCCTCTTCCCTCTTCCTCCCTTCCCTTCCCTTCCCTTTTCCCTCTACCTATCCCCTTGTTGGCCACCCTCCCTCTTCCTTCTTTATCCTAACCGTGGGCTGCTTTAATATATATATATATATATATATATATATATTACCTGCTACTAATATGTATATCTTGTATGTGCATGTTTCCTGTTGAGTGTATTTAAGATATGATGATGATTATGATTTAGGCTTTATTGGCTATAAAACTGACATGTTACTGTCAAGTATCTTTAGTTTATGTTCATGTATATTTTTGTGATTATGATTAAACATTATTGGTCATACTTTGGTATGATGATGTGGGTGTGAAAAAGTTTCTGATTTCGTGATAAAATTTCCCATGGATTATCAGTCATCCATTTTTCTAGTTTGAAAAATTAGTTTCCATAATTATTTTTGCACAGGTAATCTTTAATTATTTACGTATATTTTTTATATAGTTTGGTGTGCATGTTTGTTCAGGGAGACATAAAGATTGAGAATGATTAATGGGATGACTGACTTAGTTGTTATTGAGTTTGTGGTTTGGTGGGCCATGTACTGTAAATATTATGTGGGCATAGTGAGACAATATGATTACCCATGTGCGGTCAATAGGCTGTATAATGAAAATACTGGTTTGGGTTAGTAAGTCACTTTGAATTTTATCAGTAGTGGTAAAATGGCCTTTCATACAAAGATGCTCTATCTTAAAATATGTAAAAATTATTCATACTAACTTTTCTTTGAACTGTTTTGCAAACAATATATTATGGACCATGCAAGTCTAATAATTTTGTGTAGAAATTCTCCAAGCCTTGGAATCCTTGAATTGAAGGATGAAATTCATCTAGCTACACTAAACCATTTTACTTGTACAAGTACCTAGAGTGAAGATGAAATATGAGTTTTACCGATTGAAAGGCTCATGCAAAGACTGGGCAAATTAATAGCTTGAAAAATATAAATTTTGGTTGTAAATGATCTGTGATGTGATCGAGGTAGAACACCTCTATGATGTTTCTGTGTGTGAAATGTATGAAATATGAATGACTGAGTATGGATTTTATAAATTGTGAAATTATATAAGTTTGTAAAATTTTTTACACGTCCTAGTTATTGGAGAGATTTTATCGGATTTTTTCATGATTTGAAATCTCCTTTATAATTTGGATTCATTTAGGATGCTTTATTTGTATGAACCCAACCCTAAGTGTTTGTGCATATTTTTAGTATAATCAGGTGTATTTTGGTTGTATATTGATTCCCTTAAGCCTTCCGTCTTTTGATATCATGAGTAATTAGATCGTGTCAGCATTGTATTTAAGTTGAGTAAGATTAGTGGTCAAGAATTTAATACTTTGATTTAATTTGTGCTACAAGCCGAATTAGGGTATTATACAAATTGATCAAACAATCAAATTAAAAATTGCAATGGAAATACAACAAATAACGCAAGAATTTAAAAGAATGAGTTTTAAATTTTCTATTATTAAGTGTTGCTAACATCTTGTTTTTCTACTTTCACTGCATACCAAAAGGTGTTGGGGAGACTGATCCACATGATTATCGGTGGTGGTGTTTTTAACGGCAGGATGCCCTTTTTAAAGCTAACTCTCATTCTTTGTTTTGGCATAAAATTGGCAAAAAAAATAGTATTGGTGTGATAGAAAAATGTTAGCTTGTGTTGAAGTTAATAAGTTGGGCGTAAGGGACAAAGCTTAAGGCCTCATAGTAGATTTGGACACCAGAGTTTGCAAGCAGGCTGTCCCTTAGCGTTGGAGATGATTTTTTAAAGTCTAAAATAGTAAAAATGTAGGTCCAGTCTCATAATAGCAATTATTATAGAATTAATCCTATTTTGATGAAAACCTGGAAAATTGAAAATTTTTAAGAACACCCAATAAACCATAAACTGCGTACAATTAGAATTGACTGCAAACAATAGACACCAAGATATAAATTATTATGAAAACAATCTTATTTGTGGGTGAAAGATAACGATGAGCATGTATTAAACATGGGTATTATATTTGTTCACAGTTAACTAACCTTCCTATCACTAATTCATAGCGAGGCGTACATAAAAAGTTTCAAAAAATATGGAGGAAAAGATTTTGTGTGGTCGGAATGGTAAGTGCACCTCTCTTTGTCTCAACACTTCCACTGTCCGCCATATATACGACCTCTGCTCTTACGTTGCTTCACGCTATCCATGGCGACGCTATCCTTCTTCTCTCCTTCCCTTCTTCCCTGCCCACGCATGATCCCTTTTAGAAGTCTACCACCAACTTCCACAACTCTAAGAGGTCTTTTTTTTTTAATTATTATTATTATTTTTTTTGTACTCTTTCTATCTGAATTGTGACGAATCCACTTCTCTGAGTGTTGTCAAATCTGTGAAAAGTGCAGTGAGTAGATCATTTTCTTCTCTATGGCATTTAAACTTGCATTCTGTATATTGGCATAAAAAATTTCCCTTTTCCACTATGTTTTTATAGAGTGGGCAAGTCCTGAAGAAAGGATTGGTCTTGCTGGATTGGGCATAGCTTCCATAATAGTATTGTGGGCTGCCATCAATACAGTCACGGTAATTACTGTTATATATTTGTGTTGAGTTAAATTTGATGATTATTATCAACTAAGGTTTTTCATATACTTGTAGATACTATACGAGTTCAACGCATTTTTTCCTTGCAATTTTTTTGTATATCCTACCCAGACATTGGTGGTTAACACCTTAAAACAGGATTCTCGATGCGATAATAGTTTGCCGTTGAAAATTTTTTGACAATTTTTTTCTTGCATAAGCATGATTTTCTTCATTCTTAGCTCTTTTATTAAGTCGCATTTCAAATTATAAAACAAATGAAAATGATATGCTCATGTCCGATGGTCTTGAGTCAGTGCTATACACAGACTGAAGGATTTGTGCTTTTCTAGCCTATTGACAAAGTTCCACTTCTCCCAAGCGTATTTGAGTTCGTCGGAATATTGTTTTCTTGGGTAAGAAGTTACTTGATTGTTATTAGACTTCTTTTCCTTTTTTGTTTGAATGTTTCAGTGGTTTTTGTATCGGTTTCTCCTCTTCAAACCTAACAGGTAACTCTTATCTTATACCATCCCAGTTTAATCTGAGACTATTTAAAAGGTTGCTGGTGTACCATTTGGTAAAACCTCTCATTACATACCAGCTAAAATGCCAGAGAAAGGGATAGTCTCCAACTATGAGAAACAGGCATCGACGTAATGTCCAATTCTCTATTTGCAGCAATTAGATTAGATAAACTACTCTAACAATGTCAAGTGATAGCTCTGAAAATGAGATTAGTGTTGTTTGTTAGAGAAGCTTTTTCTAAACCTATTGGTCTTGTATTGCAACTTTTCAATTATATTAGCTGAGTTTTCTATGCTGAGTGTTACTCCAGTTGTTCCAACTTCCTTTTCTTCAACTTGTTTGATTCATTCTCTTCGTCAAAGTGTCAAACAAATCCAGAAATTCAAAGATGGATTATCTTCTCTTATCTTGAAAATAATTGAGAAAGAGAAATACATTCTTAACTTGTTGAAGTTCTTCACTTGGTAGGCTACCTTCTTAAGGTCATGTATCCTTTCCCTTCATTTACATCCATTAATTGGGTTTATTCAGGCCATGAAACTGTTTGATTTTGATTGCCCATAATCACTAGATAGAGTATAAACATTCCTGATTTACTGCATCGAACATGCTAATATTGTGGATGCTATAATTTGTCAATATAAGTGACGGCTGGCTATTGTGTTATACTACTGTTCTTAACATATTTGTTCTGTTTTTCAGGAAAGAACTGGTTGAAATTATCGAGGGCTCTATCTCAGTTGTTCTTGGCCAGTGAAAAGCCTATAAGATAATGATCTGGTTTCCTTGTTGAAGTTCTTGAAACGGCTAATGTACATGAAATTTGCTCAAGCTACCTATAGCACCTTGTTAACCTTGATTTGATATATAAAGTCATCCTTTAAAATGATGAAACTGTCCTTGGTTGAGCATGGTGCTGCACAATGAGCAGCAGCAAAGCGGTAGGATCATACAAATTTTGTCTTGCATTTTCATGCTCTTATTTATGTTGTTCACTACCGTTGATCATTTGGACCTGTACATGAAAAAAGGGTGCCTCAAGGTTGGACATGGACGTTTGTGAGCATATTTTATACCTTAAACACTCAAAATGGGATGGTAGTTCCCTTGTCATTGTTGAAGACCGGGCACAATGAAAATTGATAGATTTTTAAGTACTCTTCTGCAAAGAGATGTGTAACGATCCGCCTTAGCCGGTCAGGGGGTTATCCAAGAATACGAAGGATATAAAAAATAAAATTCAAGCACATGCATCATAACATGGTAATTGATTTTAAGAATTTACTAATCATAAGATAAATCATACTATATTGATTATAACATACAAGAATAATATAAAATAAATTAACTACGCAAATGTAAAGTCCCACAGCCTCCAAATCATTTCTCATAATCATAACTATAATTCAAGTAATATAAAAAGAAGTCCAATTTTTATTCATCAATTCTTTAGTTTTGGGTTGGTAAGGGAACCACCAATCACACCCTTAAGCATTAGTCTGAAACGGCTCACTTGTGGTCATAAAATTGGGTTAGTGATAAAATCACTTAGTTATATAATTACATAAAACAAGTTAATATATTCCATATCATTATTTATCAAGTCTTTTAGTGATTAAGAGCTTATGCCGAGCTCAAATTATACTGGGAGGGGTGGCTGCCCTATCCAACTATAATCCTATGTATGCGCACACATGTTACGTGGTCCACAGCCTGTAGTTATCGAAATTTGCCATTGGCTCACTCTCTCGATATCACAAGTACATAATGAATCATTTTGTACTATTGTACCCTGTCACCCCTTTTAGAATGAGGGTAAGTATTTTATTTTTAAAATAATTTTAAAGTGGCCCCGTGTTGAACTGAGTCAATTGGTTAACCCCGCTCAGTGCATGGTAGTCGAATTTAGGCTGGGTTGCCAAAAAGGAATATACAATATTTTAAGTACTTATATGGACCTCAAATCGCAATACAGTTGAACTAATGCGCAATTAGCGAAAGCAAACTCTACTCTAAAGAAAAAATTAGATTAAATCCTACTCAACAAGATCTAAATGAATACTATGAATGTGACATGAAATAATATTACACACAAAGGAAAAATAATGAATTTATAAAAGTTAATTAATAAATGATTTATCAATCCATAAATTAATAATTAATCATATACGATAGCTAACAAAATATTAAAATGGGCAAACCAATGATGATTAATCAAATGATTAAAATATTATAATATGTAAGCTATCTATATTCTAACTCACGAATTAATTATCTAGTTTATGCCTCATCAACCACATACAATACTTAGAATTGTAAGCCACATGATAACTTATTAATTTGGTCAAAAATTAATTTATCATTCTCATAGCAAAGAATAATTATAAATTGATAAATTAACATAATACAAAACTAATGCCTTATTCATTAAATAACACCTAAATAATGGTTGTACTATAAATATATTATAATGGAGCAACTAATATCACAACAATTAATTTTAACTTAAGTTAAAGCATACATTATATGAGACATTATATTTAATCAATTATTATATTATTTTCAAATTAAACATCTTGTCTTAATTATAAGGTTATTAATATTGATCTACATAGCCTAAAATCAGGAAGAGAAATATTAACTTGTTAATTAATAGCAAACCTGGATTAATTACATCCAAAAGATGTAACAAGTATGTCATTATCAACTTACTTAATTGGGCATGCACCTAACATAATTTTCTCTCGTATATACTCATATTAGCCTACTAACCAGACACATAGAAAAATACAAACCAAACCATACAAACTAGTTTGTTGATTTAAATTAATTATATTATAATTAGATATTATCAATTTATTAAATATAAATGTAATAAATGAAATGAAATTACAGTAGTCAATATTCAATATAATACCAATATTAATTTACATACAATACAAATCATGAAATTTTAAAACTGTAAAAAAAACAATGATCTCAACAAATAATTAAAATTAAAAAAGCACAAGACTAAAAACAACCAACAAGGTGATATGCAACATGATCTAGAAACAAACAAGGAGGAAAATAAATAAAGAAGTATAGACGAAGAAGAAGAAAATGAAGAGAGTACCGATTAAGAGGAAAAGAAGCAGATGGGGAGAGGAACGAAGCCAACAATGGTTTACATAGCGTTTAAACCCTTTCCCATGATCCTCTCTATTTAATGATTGAGGGTTCTCTCGGATAACCATCACAATCATAAAATCTCTCATAATCTACAAAAAATCTGATCCATAAAAAATCTCCCCCATCCATATCCAAGATATATATCTCAACTAACTACCCTCATACCTCTTTCTCTCTAACAAATATATATATATATATATATATATATATATATATATATATATAACTTTAGACCTGGGTTTTACAATCTCTCTAACTTAGGAATTTTTATCCTCGAAAATATTATAACGGCTAAAAGAATGATTTTGATTAATTATTTCCTTAGTATTGGTAGGGCTAGACCAATTTGTTAACTAATTATTTAGTTATAGTTAGACTTGTAAATGACATTGAACTTGGATGAGATAAAATTTATTTGTTTGTTTATTTTATGTCTTATTCATTCAATTGTGCTAGTACAAATTATAAGAACATTATTCCACAATTAGGCTAGGGTATTTCTTTGACATTTCTTGCTCAGTCTCCTATGTTGCTTCCTTTGACCTCTGGTTCCTCCATAACACTTTTACCATGAGAATTTTCTTATTCCGAAGTGTTTTTATTTCTCTTGCCAAGATGCGAATGGCCTTTCCTCGTAGGTTAAATTTGATTGTAACTCTAAGTCTTCAAAATTCATAATTATATGTTCTTTGTCCCATATATATTTCTTTAGCATTGACACATGGAATACATTGTGCACTCCAACTAAGGTTGGTGGCAATACTAATCTATATGCATAAGTTCCAACTCGATCCGGGATTGGGAACGGTCCTATGAATCTTGGCTTCAACTTCCCTGATGTTCTAAATCTGATCACCCACTTCGTAGGAGATGTCTTTAGGTATGCGAGCTCCCCAACTTGGAACTCTAGTTCCCTCCTTCGAGTATCGGCATAACTCTTCTGTTGATGCTGAGCTACTTTAAACCTTTGTTGAATGAGTTTGACCTTTTTAATTGCTTCCCTCGCCATCTTGAGCCTGACTATAACTGCTTTAGTAGACTCCAACCAGCAAAATAGAGACATGCAAGGCCGACCATATAAGGCTTCAAATGGTGTCATCCTTATACTAGCTTGGTAAGAGTTTTTATAGGTGAATTCTAGCAAGGCTAAATATTCCTCCCAGTCTCCTCCCTAGTCAAGGGTGCAAGTTCTCAACAAATCTTCCAAAGTTTGAATAGTCTGCTCACTATGACCATCAGTTTGGGGATAATATGTTGTACTCAACTTGATTTGGGTCCCCATGGTTTTTTGGAAAACTTCTCGGGAATGTGAGGTGAATAGGGGATCTCAGTTATAGATTATCTCCTTAGGAATCCCATGTAACTTTATGATGTTATTAACATACAATCCTGCTAGGTATTCTACCGTCTTTGTTGATTTCATGAGGATGAAGTGATCTGCCTTAGTTAGTCGGTCCACAACCACCCATATGGAGTCATGCTTCTTCTAAGTCCTTGGGAGTTTTGCGATAAAATCCTAAGTGACACACTCCCATTTCCAGGTAGGTATTTCTAAAGGCTGTAGCAGTCCACTAGGTAGTTGATGTTGGGCTTTGACCAGTTGGCAAGTCTGACACTTGGAGATAAAATCTACATCATCCTTCTTCATTCCAATCCACTGGTAGGTTCACTTTAAATCCTGATACATTTTAGTATCTCCAGGGTGTATTAAGAACTTTGAGCAATGAGCCTCCTTCAGGATATTCCGCCTTAGTGCATTATCCTTGGGTACACACAACCTCTATCTAAATTTGATCACACTATTAGGATCAGTTATGATATCAGAAGTTCTTTCCATCATTTCATTTTACTCCTCGTGATCCATTTGTGCTAGCTTAACACAATCAACTAAGTCATTTGAAATGACAAGATTTGCCAGTAACCTTATTAGTTACTCCACAGGGTTGATAGCCACCACTTCTGCCGCCATAGCCCAAAGTCTAGCTAGTTGCTGACCTTTGTCCACCTTGCCCTTCCGACTCAACGCGTCTGCTACAACGTTCACCTTCCCCAGGTGGTATAAGAGTTGGAAGTCGTAGTCTTTCAAATATTCCATCCATCGCCTCTATTGAAGGTTAAGGTCATTTTGATGTGTTGCATAATTTTATTCATGAATCTTCAATTGATGAGAGCCATAGGCCACTACTTTGCCTCCTTGCATAAAGACTCATCCTAAATCTAATAGAGCCACATCAGTGAAGACTACAAATCCTTTATTTTATTCCCATTTGGCAGGGTCAAGACTAGTGTAGTGGTTAGACTCTTCTTCAGATATTGGAAACTCTGTTCACACTTACTACTCCATTCAAACTTGACTCCTTTCTTTGTGATCTTGGTCATTGACGATGCTACCAAAGAAAAGTCTTTAATGAATTTCCTGTAGTAGCCCGCTAAACCAAGAAAACTTTTGATGACTGATTTGGGTTGTGACCAATCAGTGACCGCTTGCACCTTGGATGGATTCACTGCAACTCTGGCCTTTGAGATAATATGATCGAGGAAGTTTACTTCCTTCAACCAGAAGTCACACTTTAAGAGCTTGGCAAATAGTTGATTCTCCCTTAGAACTTGAAGAGCAATGGACAAGTGCTTCACATGCTCTTCCTCATTATTTGAATAGATTAGAATATTGTCCACAAATACAATAATAAACTTATCCAAGTATGTGTGGAATACCGTGTTTATGAGCTACATAAAGGCCATTGGTGCATTTGTTAGACCAATGGCATAATAAGAAACTCATAATGTCCATACTAAGTTTGAAAAGCTATTTCTGTATGTCTGACTCCTTTACTCACAGTTGGTGATAACCAGACCGCAAGTCTATCTTAGAAAATACTCTAGCTATTTTTAACTGATCGAATAGGTCATCAATCCTCTTCAGCGTCCGTGACTTCAACCGCATAGAGCTTCTCCTTCCCCTTGTCTGCCAGTTGTGCAAGTGGCAGGTGGTGAATAGGAGCTGATGAGTTACCCTTCTCAGGCTACTCCTACTGTTGCTTTAGAGGCTGACGACACTCCATCTGCAAGTGTCCAGTCCTCCCGCAGTTGTAGCACCTATGGGGCTCCTTGTATCTCCCTAATACATCTTGTTGCAGTTTGGGCATTGTCTTAGTTGGGTATCCTCACGCTTCCTTTTAAGGTTCCCTTCTATGTTACCCAGGTGGCTTTGCTAGTGTCCTGCTGGCTTGTTTTGGTTACTGAGAGGGTTGGCATTCTTGTCCTGAGAAGTAACCTTCCCCTACTTTTGTGCACGATCGTACTCTAGCACCAACTCCTGAGTAGTAGCCGAGTCAATTACCTCTGTTATCATTCTCCTTGGTGCCATAGCAATCTTACTTCTCAATTTCGGCTTCAATCCCCAAAAGAATTTGTTAGATAAGGCTTTTTCGGTTGCTAGAATCCCAGGTGCAAAATGCTCCAACTATAAAAGCTTCTTAGCATACTCTCGAACTGAGTCCTCCCCTTGGACTAGGTTGACGAACTCCAGTGCTTTCTTTTAGACAATGGGCTCCAAAAATACTGTCCATTGAAGGCTATTACAAATTCTGGCCATGTGATGGAAGAAATCTCACGTCGATGAAATGTGGTTTTCTCCCTGGACTTCCATCAGTAAGATGCTTCCTCTTGAAGCATGCACGTTGCCAATCGCACTTGATGGTGGTGGGGCATAGACAGAACCCTAAAAGTTTCTTTCTGTGATGTCTATCCAGTTCTTAGCCTTCATTGGATCAGTCCCTCCAACAAACACTTCAGCTCCATTCTTCCTAAACTTTTTCATAGTATAGAGGTCACTATCATCAACAACTGGTAGCAGCACCTGTTGGGCTACTAGTGGTTCTGGGTTCAGACGCTCCCCTTGCTTGTTCGAGTCCACTAAACCAGCCTACGGGGCACTCCCTTGACCACTATCTGGGGTTATGTTGGGACCTACTTTTGTGTTCGAGGCTTCATTTCTAACTACCATTCCCTGTAACTGCTGGACAATATTCTAAACAATAGAGTTAGTATTTGCTGAAGCCTGCACCAGTCCTTGTATGGCCATCCTGATCCCAGGCAATACATTTCCATGTTCAAATTTTTTATTTGTTATATTTCATTAATATGTTTTTTGGTTATGACTTGGGTTTATTAGAAAAATATTTGTTGATTAACAACCCAAAACATTGAAAAAAGATAAATACTGGACTTTTCAACAAGGTACTTGAATCATAAATTGTGAGCTAATGGGAAACCAGGCTCTGATACCACATGTAACTACCCGCCTTAGCCGGTCGAGGGTTATCCAAAACACGGAGAATATAAAAAAAATTCAAGCACATGCATCATAACATGACAAATAATTCTAAGAATTTACTAATCATAAAATAAATCATGATATATTAATTATAACATACAACAATAACATAAGATAAACTACCTATGCAAATGCAAAGTCCCACAGCCTTCAAACTGTTTCCCATAATCACAACTATAACTGATAACTCTGGAAAAGAGTTATTATTATTTGCATTTTATATTGAGTTTTTGTCATGTTTCGAGTTGTTTATATATCAATTTTATTAGTTTAGAAGTTGTTTAGATATTATTAATAATGCGATAAATTATTATGATTTTGCTATAAAAGGTGCTAATTAATGCCGTTCTAATAGGGTATAAGAGTTAGAAGACGATCCTTAGCCAACTAATGGGAGTTTGTAGCAACTACTTTAAGGATAAGCGAGATCTTCTTAGAGATAAGCGTGATCTTCATGAAGATATGCTGTAAAGATCTTTGGAGATAAGGATATCCTTGGACGTTAGGGATAGGCATGACCTTCGTAAGATATTCTTAATTATCTTTAGAGTTGTGGATAAACACGAAGAAGTTCTATATAAGGGGATGTCCTTTTGTGAAAGAAGAGAACAATATTAGACGGCTAAGAGACGATACGAAAGACAAGAGAGGGAAGACAAAGAATTTGGATCAGAAGAAGAAGACGCTTTTTCCAAAAAGAGTTTTTCTTTATTTTGATTTACTTTTCTTTATAGTTAAACGATGTCTTTAATATCACAAATGAATTTCTTGTGTTTAATCAAAAACTTTATGGAGTAATTCTTTTCTAGGATTTTCAATAACAACTAGTGCATGGATTAATAAAAGTTATTAATTTTTATCTATGTGATTATGATGTTGGATTATCTATTTTATTCTATGCATTAATGCTATCATTAGCCTGATCACCTATTGATTGATCTAGAGATTTGATCTTGTCTAGAGATTTGATCTTGTCTAGAGATAGAAAGATTAAATTTGTCAATGAATAAAATAGCCTTTGTTCATCTATTTTAGGTGATTCACATATGAGATACAGATATACTCATATGTCTTGGGTAACTGTTAAGGGCAAAACTTAAAGTATTATTTTGCATACACAATTTCATAGAGATATAGGAGTTGGGTGCGAGTGATAAGTTTATGGTAAATCTAAGGATGCCATAAATAATTAATTCCTGTGGTTAATAATCCAAATATACAATTTATAGGTAAAAGTTATAACTTTAATCATATAAAGCACTAGGTGATATTGAAAATCCTAGGTTTGTCGTCTTGAGGTTAGTATTTGATTTAAATATTACATTTTAGATTAGTTTAGTTTTAGTTTATAATTAAATCACTCTTTGAATTTTTCTTTCAATTAAGTATAATTAATTAAATTAATTTTGGTCACTGAAAATTTCTAGTAATAATTCCTCGTGGGACGATACTTTCTTATTATTTTATTACTTGATTGGGCACGTGCACTTGCATTATAATTTTCACATCAATAACTCAACTAATATAAAAAGAAGTCAAATTTTTATTCATCAATTCTTCAATCCTGGGTTAGTAAGGGAACCACCAACCACACCCTTAAGCATCAGTCTGAAGCTGCTCATCTACGGTTACAAAATCGTGTTAGTGATAAATCATTAAGTTGTATAATTACATGAAATAAGTCAATATATTCTATATCATTATTTATCAAGTCTTTTAGTGATTAAGAGCCTATGTCAAGCTCAAATTATGTTGGGAGGGGTGGCCGCCACAACCAGCTGCAATTCCATATATGAGCACACACATTACATGGGGCACAACCTGTGGTTACCAAAATTTGCCATGGATTCACCCTCTCAGTTTCACAAGTGCATAATGAGTCGTCTTGCGCCTTTGTGCCTTGTCACCCCTTTCGACATTGGGGTAGGCATTTTATCTTTAAAATAATTTTAAAAGTGTTGCCCTATGTCGGGTTGAGTGAATTCTTTGACCCTGCTCGACGCATGGTGGTTGAATCTAGGCTTAGGTTGATCAATATTGCCAAAAGGAATATACAACATTTCAAGAAGTTATACGGACCGCAAATCGTAACATAGTTGAACTGATGCGTGAGCAATAAAAACATATTCTAGTCTAGGGAAAAACTAGATTAGATCGTATTCAACAAGATCTAAATGAATACTATGAATTCGACATGAAGTAATATCACACACCAAGGAAAAAATAATAAATTTATAAAAGTTAATTAATAATTGATTTATCAATACATAAATTAATAATTAATCATACATAATAGCTAACAAAATATTAAAACGGGCAGAGCAATGATAATTCATCAAATGATTAAAATATAATAATATGTAAGCTATCTATATAATAACTTATGAATTAATAATTTAGTTTACGCCTCATCAACTATATACAATACTTATAATTGTAAGCAACATGACAACTTATTGATTTGGTCAAAAATAAATATAATAATTTATACGTTTACTAAAATTAATTTATCATTCTCATAGCAAAGAATAATTATAAGTTGATAAATTAACTCGATACAAAACTAATACCTTATTTATTAAATAACATTTTAAAAGTTTGATACCCAAATATTGGTTGTACTATAAATATAACATAATGGAGCAACTAATATCACAACAATTAATTTTAACTTAATTTAAAATGTACATTGTGTGAGACATTATATTTAATCAATTCTTATATTATTGTCAAATTAAACGTGTTGTCTTAATTTATAACGTTAATATTGATCTACATAGCCTAACCTAGATCATTTACATCTAAAAGATGTAACAACTAGGTCAATATCAAACACATAGAAAAACACAAACCAGTTTGTTGATTTATTTTTAATTTTTATCATGCATGAAGTTCTAGAGGTCAACAAGCCAAAATAATGGAAAGTAATAATTAATTATATTATAATTAGATATTATCAATTTATTAAATATAAATGTAATAAATGAAATGAAATTATAGTAGTCAATATTTAATATAATACCAATATTAATTTACATACAACACAAATCATGAAATCTTAAAACTATAAAAAAAACAATGATCTCAACAAATAATTAAAATTAAAAAAACACAAGACTAAAAACAACCAACAAAGTCTTATGCAACATGATCTAGAAACAAACAAGGAGGAAAATAAATAAAAAAGTATAAAGGAAGAAGAAGAAAATGAAGAGAGTACCGATTAAGAGGAAAATAAACAGATGGGGAGAGGAATGAAGCCAACAATGGTTTACATAGCGTTTAAACCCTTTCTCACGATCCTCTCTATTTAATGATTGAGGGTGATTTTGGATAACCATCACAATCATAAAATCCCTCATAATTTATAAAAAATCTCCCCCTGATTATCTTCGTACCTCCTTATCTTTAATATATATATACATATTAAAGATTTTGGTAGCACAGAGCCAATAAAATTTCAAGAAAAGTACCCCATGTTGTTAATTTTGTGATATTTCACTATCTTTTGGAAAATTTCACAAATTTTCTTATAAAAACGTCGAAATCTCATTGGGTAGCGATCGGCAGCACCATGATTTATGTGCGTAAGCGCTCATTTAAGAATATTCGAATCATATCTGATGCAAACTAATTCCTAAATCTATGTTTTGTGATACCCGCAATTCAGATTTCTTCAACAAAATATATAAACACATCTTCAATGGTTAAACGGCCACTAGCAACAATTATCAAAGATATTTGTTGAAGTTGCAGACCTAAAGGTAACCAGCAGTGTCCATTCTGATGGAAAGTTCCATCTATAAGAGATTGATGTAGAGCCAGACCCAATATTTGTTCAATTCAAAGATAACATTTAAAAGGAAAAAAATTATTAAACGATAATGCAGCCCAGTGACCATATTGATATACAAGCTTAAATTACAGCAATTACTGAGATTGAATACTGAAAGGGCATCCAACTAATATTTAATGGAAAAAATTGTCGCAATACAACCATCTCTTTCTACTAAACCATATTGGAGTTACCTCCGAGATTTTTATTTTCGGTTCTCAGCCTCTGTATCCACCCTAAACCATTACAATTAGATGTAGACGAAGCAGCATTTAGCGAGGCTGATGTATTCGGTACTGTTGCAGGTGGCTGAGCTGATCTGCTGCCATTGATGAATGGTTCTGGATGACTTCTGGGTTCATTCGTTGAAGATGTTGAATATGACATTTCTGCTTCAAAAAATAAGAACAAATTAGGAAACAGCTCACATGAACATAAAAGAAATACATTATCATACCAAATCAGTGATTATGCAAGTTCAATGAGACTAATGCATGCCGAAAAAGTGAACCTCCAGAATAACCTCTCAGACATTGGAAATGCAACCTATTTTAGTATAATAAAACAGAACAGAGGCTCTAGTGTTTCAGGATAAAGAAAATGACTCCTAGTTTTTGAGTGGAACTGACAGCCTAAGAAGTTGGGACCTATAAATGTGGTTTTAATAAGTTCACCACGCCAACATTGGCTCATGCATCTCTTAATTTTTTTATCTTAGTGCATGAATAAAAAGTAACCATCGAGATTAATCTGTCAAGTAATTCTCATGTTGGATATTCGTTGGCATTTCTGAAAAAATGTAGTATGATGAAGGATATCCATCCTACCTTTGATATTTCCACATGTAACAACCTTTTGAAGAAAGTCCCTGAATGTTGTTAAAACAACCTTCTCCTGTTCTGCATATAGATCCGCCATATCTTTGCCATAGGGAAGGCTCCAGTCATCTCTTGATGGGGTAGATGGAGAGTCTTGAGCCATAAGCATGGTATCTTGTTCATCACACATGAGGGCAAGAGTTCCAGGTGACATGGGTCTTTTGTCTGGCATATCCGCACAATCTGAGTTGGATTCAGGTGCATCTGCATGTTCAGATTGGCAAGCACTACAATTGTCATCAGTATCAGTTTTCAATATAACTGGCTGTACTTTCAAGCAACTGTCTCCATCTTGGTCTTTCGACGTTGCAGTAGACATGTCTGCCTGGCCATCTCCAGACGTTTCTTTCTCTACAAGAGATTTTTCTCTGCAAATTTTATCAACATTAGACAGAGATGTAAATCTTTTCTTCAAGGAACCATCAATAATACAAACCGACTATTTTCACAAGATAATTAATCACAACATTCCTATCAATCAGACATCAAACTTGACTTCCAGGAATCCTAAAACTGACAAGAACTCATTTCCAATTCCAGATGTTCATAATAATGGCAGAGTCGGACAAAATTTCTTCAAAGTAAACAACAAGGCCACAACAATGAAGGGGGACTGAAACATAAGATGCCTTCCATTAATGTACCTTCAAATGCTCTCGCAGCATCTTGTGCAGCTTTCACTATAATTTTGCATAATTCCTTTACATCTTGAGTTTTTACAATGTCTGCTAACAGAGACCTTCATCGTGGCAAATAATTAGCATTTTAGTAAGATTAACAAATAAAATCATATGAGAGAAAAGCTAAATCATCATGCAAATACCTGTAGAACATTTTTGATGATCCGGAAAGAGACAAGTTAGCACAAGCTGTGGTTGCTGAAGGTGATGATGAAAAGGGTGCCCCGTTTTTAAGATTATTCCCCTATAGATATTAGTAAGATAAGTGTTCTAAAGACAGTACAGAAAATATTCATTAATGAACAAAGTTAGATATCATTCAAATCAGTTGTAATGCCTAGATGCATGAACACCTGTGGCAACTGAGCAAGCCTATGCGACAGTGCATCCTGATTTGTTGTTCCGAACAAGAAGTCATTGGTCCTCTTCCTTTTGTTGGAAGAAGAGGCAAAACCGGAGGCACCAATGGCCCCATTAATGGCTGCATTACATGCTTGATGAAGATATGTGGTATTACTCTGGTCATAAAGAGCAAGTGCCCGTCTCTCTTGGCTACCTTCAACATTCTTGCAGTCTACACACCTACAATTTTCCGAACACAGAATGTTTGCTTGAAAGCATTCACAGTATTTCTTGAGGCACCCTGATTTTTTACAATGGCAGCCTTTGTTGTGCTTCACTAAATGAGAGACTTCCCCAGTTTCCTCCTACAGTAGTTTACAACAATCATTTTACATACATTCAAGAACAGATTCAAAAAGTTTGCACAACTATCTAAATTTACAAGGTCTGCAACCATTCTTTAGCAAATGATACCCCATAAAATGATGATACCGTAGAATTCACATGATGTCTAATGATCAGAAGGTCAAAATTGCCAAGAAATTATAAAACACGATAAAGGAACTACATAAATTCAACCTAACCACAATTAAAAAGGCTTCAGTAAGACAAGGAGGGTATCACTGTGAACATTATGGGACCACAATCCACTTTGCTGAATGTGGTCAACAGAAAACAAACAGAAATCCGAACAAGAGTGGTCCCACTTTTTGTCAAACAAACTAATTACACTATTGTTTTACATGTACTACAGCAAATACTGCAAAGTTTATATGCAGGCCAAATTCCACCGATATAAAAAAATAAAAATTGTCACATACGTCCAGATAAAACTGCACATCATCTACCTAGCGAAAAAAAAATCATTGGAGTGGTATGAGTATGATTAATTAGAGGTTCAAATTCTTTTTTGCACAAACATCAAATAAAAATAAGTAATAAAGCTCAATCACTACAATTCCAAAATATTTACAATTTTGAAATCAAAATATGGAGATATGATCAGAAAGTCTACCAAAACAGAAATAGCAGCAGACACTTCTGCATCCCAATATGGAGATTCCAGAGCTTACCCGACTAGACCGTGATGCATGAGGGCTGCTAGCTATCTTCGGCCTAAATGCATGAGGGTTGCGTTCCAATGTGGCCGCAATTGCATCCTGCCTAGGCTTCTCATGCTCAATGTTGTTTTGACAATTCGTGCAGTTACATCCATCACAGTAAACTCCAGCTGCAAAACACTCGCAGTACCTGAACACAACATTACCGAATTTCTTCAAATCGACTTTTCAGTCACAGCTACTAAAATTTATGCACCTACGATGTAAGAATCATGCTTAAACAACCAACTTACAGTTTCAAGCAACGGGAGTTCTTACAGTTGCATTGCTTGTTCTTCTTCGGAGTACCATCTTTACTATCAACAGCCGACATTGACCGTGACATTTGTGGCGACTCTGACATTCTAGATCAAAATCAGCACGAACATTACTATTCTCGATTCAATACTAATAATAACACTATAACAACGACTAAAAAAAGACTCCCATTACAATTTGGTTCCCAATTCAATCAACCAACTAAAAACTATAATCATGCCTCTTATCTTAAAAAGAGCAAAAAGTCCAGGCACAACATTCACACCCAGGATTGGCAACATGTGATCCATGACTCCCCACATCACAAACTACAAACCATGAATCAAACACACAATAAAAAAATACACATACCAGTGCAAAGATCAATGCTAATTTCACCTACAGAACAAAAAGCCTAATCTTGAAAGCAATTGGCCGCACCCAACACCCGAAAACGCCCCAAAACAACAAAATTTCAATTATTTTTTAAAAGGCAGCTCAACCGCGCCTATCAAGTACCAACCCAAGCACACAGACTTAATCAAATCGTCATCGCTTCCTCCTACCCACAAATTCAACCAAGAGACAACAAAATCCCACGCCCACCACCCCAGAAGCAAATACTCACAACATCGCCGCCGACGATTCCAAGATTCTCGGTGCCCGCGGCCGACGCCCGCCGGCGGGTGCGAACTCGGAACAAGCTCCGCTGACGCCGGAGAGTGGCCGGCGAAGCGCAGAGTCGGGGAATTTGAAATCGGGGAGGAAGGAGACAGCGTTTGGTTTTGTTTTGATTTTTAATATTTGTGTTGGAAGTCTTTATGTCTTTGTATTCTTTCTTTCTGTGTGTTTATTATATATATATATATATATATATATATATATATATATATTAATTTAACCGCCAAATTTTTTTATATCCTATACAATAAAACATAATATTTTAAATATAGAGTTTACCAATAAAAATGTTATGTTATGCACAAAAACATCACTTCATAAATTTACTTTATGTAGATATAAATAAACATTAATAGGTTTGTTAATAGCTTTCTAAAAAATTTATAACAGCTAAATTTTGATAATAAAAGAGTAGCTATTATATTCACAAATCCCACACCCACCCCGCAATTCGAAAATTCCATATGCTCTACCATCGCAATCGACCCCTGCCGATAGTGCAAACTCGGGCTGCACGCCAAGCTTCATCGCCAGACAGCGAAGCAACAAAGAAGGGTCAAGCAATTTTAAATCGAGGAAGGAGATGACATTTGGTTTTATTTTAATTTATAATATTTATGTTGGCAAGATTTTATTTGTAGTGTTTGTTTTGTTTGTTTAGAGTTTAAATTCTGTGTTCTTTCTTTTTTAATATTTTTCATTATATATATATATATTTAAACGGTAAATTATATATATATATATATATATTATATTATATAAAACATTATAGTTCAAATATACTTTTACAAATATAAATATCATATACATAGACATCCTATTCATAAATGTACTTTATGTATGTATAAATAAACATTAATACCTATGTTAATAGCTTTTTTAAAAATTATATCAGTCGGATTTTTTTGTTGAGATTAATTTTGGTCTCAGATTGTCATTATATATTTATTTAAGTCATGGGTTTTGGTAATAAAGAGTAACATGTTATATTTAGGTTTTTATTATGTTTTAATAAAACTTAGATAAATTTACAGTTAAAAAGTGAATTAAATATTATTTATGATTTTGAAAGTATTCCGCATGTTTAATTGTGTTTTTCTTTGAATAACTTAAATGCCTTAAGTATAACAAAAATTATTTAAAATATCTATTTATTAAAAAAAATCATAAACAACTATATTTTAATATTTTCTGTTATAAATATCTAAAAGTTTAAATTCATATTACATATATTTTTAAACATATTTGTCCTATATTTTTTTGTTTTATTTACATAAATATCCTTTATTTAACTTCAAATTTTCTTAAACATATTTTTCATACATTTATTTAAATTATAAAAATTATTCAAATTATAAATATATTAAATAAAACAAAAATTTTAATTTCTATAAAATATAATAATTTCAAATTCAAATTTCAAACACTCAAATATTGTATATATATATATATTTAATTGATAATTTTTTTATATCAGGTTAGATAAAACATTATATTTTAAATATATAGTTTATAAATAAAAATATCATACGACATCTACTTCATAAATGTACTTTATATAGGTGTGAATAAACATTAATAGCTATGTTAATAGCTTTTTTTCAAAAAAATATATTAGTTGGATTTTTTTTGTTGAAATTAATTTTGGTCTCAAATTGTCATTATATATTTATTTAAGACAAGGGTGACAAGGAGTAACCTGTTATATTTATGTTTTTTATATTTTTTAATAAGACTTAAAGGAATTTATAGTTAAAAAGTAAACTAAATATTATTTACGATTTTGAAAGTATTTCATGTTTTTAATGGTATTTTTCTTTTAATGGCTTAAATACCTTTAGTATGGGTAGAAAATTATTTAAAATATTTATTTAGAAAATATCATAAATAGCTATATTATAATATTTTCTGTTATAAATGTCTAAAAGTTTAGAAATTTATATTACATATAGACAATTTATAATTTTAAAGAGGGCCGCTTCCCTGTGCCAGAGGCAGGAAGCTTATATGCGCCACATTTTATTCTGGGCCGTCCGATTACAAGGACGGCCCAGATTTATAAGTTTTTTTTTAAAAAATTTTAATTTGATCTGGGCCGTCCTTCTATCCCAAATCATATGGAGGGGCGGAGGCGGAGCGCTGCCGCCGTGGCAGGGGAGGGAGGGCGCTCGCCCGGCCCTGGCCTCGATCCGGGCTTGCCCCGGCCTCGATCCGGCCCTGCCCCGGCCTCGATCCGGCCCTGCCCCGGCCCTCGCCCTGGCGCCCGCCACGGCCAGATCTGGCCGCCGCCAGATTCGGGCGGGCTGCGGCCGGTTGCGGGAGGGAGGTGGTTGCAGACGCCGCCGCCCAGCCGCGGACGCGCGTCGACCCCTGCCGCCGCCCTGTCGCGGCCACCGCCCGCCGTGTCGCCGCCCCTCGCGGCCGCCACCCCTTCGCGAGGGGAGGGACGCTTCCTCCCCCTCCCTCCTCCTCGCTCCCCCGCCGCGGACGCCGCCGCCCAGCAGCGAACGGGCGTCCACAGCGGGGGAGCGAGGAGGAGGGAGGGGGAGGAAGCGTCCCTCCCCCTCGCGAAGGGGTGGCGGCCGCGAGGGGCGGTGACACGGCGGGGCGGTGGCCGTGACAGGGCGGCGGCGGGGGCCGACGCGGCGGTGGTGAAGCCCTTAGGGTTTTATCATACACATGTTAATCTGGACCGTCCATGTAATCGGACGGTCCAGATTAACATGTGGCGCACCCAGCTTCCCTACCTCTTGCTGAGGAAATCTTTTGCCAATTTTAAAACATATTATACATATATTTGTTTGTTTTATTTACATAAATATCTTTAATTTAACTTCAAATTTTCTTAAACATACTTTTCATACATTTTATATGAGGAATGATATTTATTTTAAAAAAATTATTCAAATTATAAATATATTATATAAAACAAAAGTTTTAATTTTTAATAAAATATGACAATTTCAAATTTAAATTTCAAACACTCAAATATTATATATATATATATATACATATTAATTTAACAGGTAAAATTTTTTTATATTATATTACATAAAACATATAGTTTAAATATATAGTTTACAAATAAAAGTATCATACACATAGACATCTACTTCATAAATGTACTTTATGTAGGTGTGAATTAATAGCTATGTTAATAGCTTTTTTTTTAAAAAATATATTAGTTGGATTTTTTTGTTTAGATTAATTTTGGTCTTAAATTGTCATTATATATTTATTTAAGACATGTTTAGGTGAGAAGGAGTAACCTGTTATATTTATGTTTTTTATATTTTTTAATAAAACTTAAAGGAATTTACGGTTAAAAAGTAAATTAAATATTATTTACGATTTTGAAAGTATTTCGTGTATTTAATGATATTTTTCTTTTAATGACTTAAATACCTTTAGTATGGGTAGAAAATTATTTAAAATATCTATTTAGAAAATATCATAAGTAGCTATATTATAATATTCTTTGTTATAAATGTCTAAAAGTTTAAAAATTTATATTACATATAACCAATTTATAATTTTAAAACATATTGGACATATATTTGTTTGTTTTATTTACATAAATATCTTTAATTTAACTTCAAATTTTTTAAACATACTTTTCATACATTTTATATGAGGAATGATATTTATTTTTAAAAAAATTATTCAAATTATAAATATATTATATAAACAAAATTTTTAATTTTTAATAAAATATAACAATTTCAAATTTAAATTTCAAACACTCAAATATTATATATATATATACATATTAATTTAATAGGTAAATTTTTTTATATTATATTGCATAAAACATATAGTTTAAATATACAGTTTAAAAACAAAAATATCATACACATAGAAATCCACTTAATAAATGTACTTTATTTAGGTGTGAATAAACATTAATAGCTATGTTAATAGCTTTTTAAAAAAATTATATCGGTTTGATTATTTTTGTTGAGATTAATTTTGCTCTCAAAGTGTCATTATATATTTATTTAAGACATGTTTTGGTGATAAAGACTAACCTGATATATTTACGTTTTTTCTATTTTTAGTAAAACTTAGATGAATTTACCGTTAAAAAGTGAATTAAATATTATATATTATTTTGAAAGCATTTAGTGCATTGCATAGTGTTTTTCATTAAATGTCTTAAATGGGAAGAAAATTATTTAAAATATTTATTTAGGAAAAATATCGTAAATAGCTATATTCTAATATTTTATGTTATAAATGTCTAATATATATTACATATAGCCAATTTATAATTTAGAAACATATTCAACATATTTATTTTTGTTTTATTTATATAAATATCCTTAATTTAACTTCAAATTATCTTAAACATATTTTTCATACAATTTATATGAGGAATGATATTTATTTTTTAAAAAATATTCAAAAATTAAATATATTAGATAAAACCAAATTTTAATTTCTAATAAAATATGACAATTTCAAATTCAAATTTCAAATGCTCAAATATTATATATAATATATATATATATATGTATATATATGTGTATATATATATATATTAATTTAATCGATAATTTTTTATATCATATTATATAAAACATTATAGTTTAAATATATAGTTTACAAATAAAATATCGTACACATAGACATCCACTTCGTAATTGTACTTTATATAGGTGTGAATAAACATTAATAGCTATGTTAATGGCTTTTTAAAAGAATTATATGAGTTGGATTTTTTGTTGAGATTAATTTTGGTCTTAAATTGTCATTATATATTTATTTAGGACATGTTTTGATGATAAAGAGTAACCTTTTATGTAAAACCCCATTTTTGGGTTAGGGTTTCTCGTTTTAGTTTTGTCCAGTTTGGGAAATATCGAGTTGGTTCAATTGTGCTCAAGCGACTAGTTTTAAGATTATGCATATAGGCCTAGATGGCCATATGAGCATGTTATAGTGGCTAAGTATACCCAATATGCAAATGATAAGATCATGAGTTATCAGTATATACTAAAGTATACAGAGTTGTTTGTATATGTTAGACAGGATTTTAGGCCTAGATCTAGGCTGTTGCAGTATTTAGTATCTATTGGAGATTTTTTGGATATTTCATTTACATGCAGCATAGGAATTTTAGATTATTCGATTATGCTCCCGTGGGCCTATCTTGATTTAGTTTAGGGTTTAAGACCCATTTAACTTTCTTTCATAGATTCTCACCAATAGAGTCAATTTTTTGATTTGAGTAAGTTTGGACTTTTGACGGTCTTGATCTGAGTTTTCTGTCTATATGTATAGTATATATACCCATAGGTAGGTCCTACTATGCCACAAGTTGTCGGACGTCTAGATCGTGCCATGTGACAATATCTAAACCGTCCACTCAGCTTTATCTTCACCCATTTGATTTCGAGAGTTTCCACGACTTTAAAATTTTCCACTATTACGCTGCCGCCACATCGGCTCGCCGCTGGTGAGACCCTGGCCCCCATTCGGCCACCCATTTGGCATGGCCATGACCGTTTCGCGGCTGGCTTTCCATTCGTACCACTTACAACCATTGGCATTGCTGCAGTCGTCATTGGTGATCGAGTTTTCTATCACTATTCATCATCGCCGCTGCCACTGTTTGGGCCATTTTTTGGCACCGGCAAGCCACCACCAACCGATCCGACCAACCCGATGGCTTCCTCTCATCGAGATCTATAGCTTGGGACCAACATCGTCCACTGCCACGGCCGCGATCGCCGCCGCCGACGTCGCTACACATGGCGGTGATGCCAGCTCTTTTCGGCTATTTTTCGGACGATCAGTGGCTGGACTCCACTGGTCATCACCGCCATCATGTTCCTCATCCTCCCCCTGTCAATCTTGATCAGCGGCGACACCAGCTGTGCCGCCCTAGGTGTTCTCAGGCAACGGGCATCGCCACCCTCTGTTTAGCCCATTTGCCTGTTCACCTGTTTTGCGGTCCGTCTGCCCGTGATCGCATCTGCCTGTGTTGTGCCCGTGTGATCATGCCTGAGTTCGCTAGCTTAAGTCCACGAGCCGCCAGCCACCAGCCATCCTGTCAAGTCAGCCCAGCCAACCCAACCCATTTTCTAGCCCGAGTTGGTTCAGCCCATTCAATTTGGTATGGTTCAGCTTAGTTTGGTCTGGTTTAACTTGTTTTCTACCATTTCTCGACCGTTTTCGGTAATTTGAAAACCCTATTACATTAGTTTATATGCATATTCACATTGTTTAGCATGTTTGGATGTTGAGTATTTATTTATTTATTAATTATTTTATTTCTTTATTAATGATTATTATTATTTTTATTATTTATATATTTGTTGACTATGATGAATGTTTACATGATTATTTGTTATTAATAATATTATATTTACTTATTAATATTAGTCTTATTATGTTATTAAATTGTGTATATATATATATATCTATTTGTAAGTTTGCGTCTATGTTATTATTTAATTGTATTTAATTACGTATTCTGTAATGATGACTATGATATTATTATTATTCATGTTTTATTAAAATTCAATATTTATTTATTTATAGAATGATTATGTATTTATTTATTTAATTATTTATATAATTCCTAACATGAGTATATATAATATATACTCGTGTTTATCCATTTAACGTATATAGTATATGATATTGTTATTTTATGATTAGAGTACTGATTATTTTTATGTATTTATTATCTATCTATTTATTCATGATTGTATGTATGCATTTATTTAATATTTGTTATTAGTTATTCTCTTTATTATGTCTCGATTTACATGTTGTGTATTTAGCGGTATGTTTATTTAGTGTAGTCTTTTTATTAGGATTTATTGATAATATAAGAACACACCACGAACATGCATCACATAGGGATGATAGTATTTTACTTAGTAGTGGGTTCCGATGTAGGTTTTGTAGTCCGAGCTCACCTAGTTGTGTAGATACGCTTGTAGCTTGGAGCACAGGTCAGTAGGACTCTCTCTCTTTGCTTGACCCCTTGAGTGTAGAGTTTGATCATATTTTATATGTACGACGACATCAGCGGAGTTTAATCGAATCCCTCCGATGTCGGGCCATTTAGCCGTATTTTTATGCATGTTTAATAAAACTACAAGGATGAGATCCCTTGTTAGTTTTTGAACTTAAGCTCTAGAAATTTATAATATAAGCCTCTTTCCTAAGCCTATTATATAAGTATGCACATTTTTATAGATTTAACGAATAAGAGAGTGAGCGTTATGGAGATATATATGAATCGCATTCGTACTCTTTCAAATCATAAGGTAGTGCAGTGTATGATGGTACTGCGTGATGGAGCACATTTTCGGAATTTGTGGCTCTAACTTACCTGTTCCTTTTGTCACTCAAGTACCATGGCGATATGGAAGATGTGAGGGCATAAGCGCTATATGTATATATGAATATGATTATGAGCCGTGCATGAAAGTTGGCAATTGCTTAAGTATATTTGCTTACCGCCTAGTGTGAGGCTATCTTGAAGTTTCGTAAGTTTTCGTGGGCAATGGAATACCCATTTGCTAGATTGTATTAGTTATTTTTCGGATCAATAACATTCGTTACTGACGGTTTTCATTTAATATATATAGGCCATGCAAATCCTGAGTTGACTTTGGTGGGAGGATAGATAAACACTACACACACTTGAGCTCAACGTAATATTTACTTTCTTACATTTATTTATATTTGATGTGTTTGATGAATATTTGACAATGTTTTCCATTCTCATGACATCAAGTGGGTTGTTTTGATCTATTTTATCGATCGAGTCTTACTAACCAACAATATTAAGCATGACTTGACTCGATTGTAATATTTCTGATCCGGTTCTTAGGTGAACCGAAATCGGGGTGTTACATGTTATATTTAGGTTTTTTTCTATTTTTTAATAAAATTTAGAGGAATTTATGGTTAAAAAGTGAATTAAATATTATTTACGATTTTGAAAGTATTTCGTGTGTTTAATGGTGTTTTTCTTTTAATGACTTAAATACTAAGTATGGGTAGAAAATTATTCAAAATATCTATTTGGGAAAAATATCATAAATAGCCATATTCTAATATTTTCTGTTATAAATGTCTAAAAGTTTAAATTCATATTACATATAGCTAATTTATATTTTTTAAACATATTTGACCTATATTTTTTGTTTTATTTACATAAATATCCTTAAGTTAACTTCAAATTTTCTTAAACATATTTATCATACATTTTATATGAGGAATGATATTTATTTTTTAAAAAAATATTCAAATTTTAAATATCTTAGATAAGACAAAATTTTAATTTCTAATAAAATATGAAAATTTCAAATTCAAATTTCAAATGCTTACATATTATATTATATATATATATATATAAGATTAACCGGTAATTTTTATATCATATTACATAAAACATTATAATTTAAATATATAGTTTAAAAAAATCATACATGTAGACATCTACTTCGTAAATGTACTTTATATATGTGTGAATAAACATTAATAGCTATTTTAATAGCTTTTTAAAAAGAATTATATGAGTTGGAATTTTTTTTTTGTTGAGATTAGTTTTGGTCTTAAATTGTCATTATATATTTATTTAAGACATATTTTGGTGATAAGGAGTAACATGCTATATTTACGTTTTTTCTATTTTTTAATAAAATTTAGAGGAATTTGCTGTTAAAAATGAATTAAATATTATTTGTGATTTTGAAAGTATTTCGTGTGTTTAATGGTGTTTTTCTTTTAATGACTTAAATACCTTGAGTATGGGTAGAAATTATTTAAAATATCTATTTGGGAAAAATATCATGAATAGCTCTGTTCTAATATTTTCTGTTATAAATGTCTAAAAAGTTTAATTCATATTACATAAGCCAATTTATAATTTTTAAACATATTTGACCTATATATATTTGTTTTATTTACATAAATATCCTTAATTTAACTTCAAATTTTCTTAAACATAATTTTCATATATTTTATATGAGGAGTGATATTTATTTTTTTAAAAAAATATTCAAATTATAAATATATTAGATAAAACAAAATTTTAATTTCTAATAAAATATGGCAAGGTCGGATCCGAAAAGAGAGCAATTGAATTTGACTAGCACCAAGCAAGGGCATCAATGTAAAACTTGGGCTGTTTGCTCGAGGGCTTTAGTATTGTTCGGTTGTTATCCGAATCGGGTTAGTAGAGTTTGATCCTTCTTGCCGTAGTTTGTGTATGGTATGATATATGTTTCCTTGTCTTAGCCTCTTTCGGCGTTCAGTATGCCTTTTTGGATGCTACACGCCTAATTTTTTCATGTTTAGTCCAGTCGAGTCGTATATAGTTAAATGCTATGATTGCATCCATCGCATATCTTTTGTGTGCTTGCCGTGTGTTTGATAACCTTTTCGGACCATCTTAACCACCTATTGGGACCTACAATATAATTCAAGAGGTTGACCCGATCACTTTATAGTAAAAACACAAAGTTTTTGGGTTTTAAGTTAACCCAACCCATACCTCTTTAACTAACCCAACCTATATCTCTTTAGGTATGTCATAGGCCAAGTTTACCACCCTTTTTTTTTATAAAACCCGTCCCTTCCCTCACTATTTCACCATTTCTCCTTCCCTCCTTGCTTCCAACGACCTTCTTCTCCTCTCCCTGGTCTTCTTCTTCCTCCCTAGAGCTCCAAGCACCGTCCTCCACCTTTCTAGCCTCCTACGGTGGTAGGCTTTGAAGTTGGATGTCTCAAATGACATCCCTTTGGTCTTCCCTCACTAATTTCAGGTTTGTGCTGCCTCTATTGCTCGTTGTTCAATGTGTGTCACTTACTGTTTTTTGTTATTTAATTTTTATGACAATTTTAGCATGTAGACCTGTCTGTTAGGAGCATTTTGAGTACTTATATATTTTATTTGGTCTTGTAAATAAATAGATATAATTTTTATAATACACATAGGTCAATGATCTGCACTGTTTTGGTATAAAAATCATATCTTGGCATTTTGATATTATAATTGCATGATTCTTGTTTTGTTTTGCTGATAACATGTAGATATACAACTTTTGTGTTGGGCCTTTTACCTTCCATGCCCTCAAATTTGCATGTATGAGGATAAAATGTGAGGAAAGGTGTCAACTTTCACTGTTATAGTGACATAACCGCCCTTCTCTAATTTTTACTTTCTTACCTTGTTGTAGGATTTGTTGATGCACAAGTTGCCATTTTGTTTATGGTGATGTTAGGAGTTCATGGTAAAATTTTATACATAATCTAACCACTAAATAATTATGAACATCACCCCTAAGTACACCTTATGTTTGCTGTGCTGTTTGTGACTGTGAGTATGATCTATGATTGTGTTATATGTTAAGACACCAATTTTAAGCTAACAAAATCAGGTAAAAATATATGATGCTCCACTAAGTGTCTACTTTAAAGATACGATTTTTGGGAATGGGTAAAAAAATTATTTAGGTATGTTTTGGAGGTGTTTACATGGACAGTGCTAAGATGCTGAGTGAAAACCCTATTTTTCACCTTGGTTGTAAATTACCTTAAAATAGGTTAATTTAATTGGATTTGAGTGAAACTTGGTCCACACCTTATCCCCTATCTTAGTAGCATTGTGACCAATTTTGGGGTCATTTGGGTAGGTTCCCAATTTTATTTCTAAATTTCCAATTTGTTAGGGTCTAGATAGCTCCAGAAACAGCCCATCCAATGACTCAAATTTTAAAATCTACTTAGGCCCATTTAAAAATAAATTGAGGCAAAAATCTTAATGGTATTAAGGTCCGTGTGTTAGCTAACTAGGCCTACTGACCTAAGCCCATTTGGAGTCCTCTAGCCCATGAACGAGCTATTACAAAATTAGTGCGTGGCTCAGGAACATTGATCCAGTACCTTATGGCTAAGCTTAATGGGGCCTTGTTCCCCTTGATTAGCCCATGGGACAGCCGTGGTAGAATTTAATTATGAACGTCATCCAAATTTTAGACCATTTGGACATCATTGAGCTATACCAAAAAATCTTCCGGCAAGCCCATTCGATTTAAACCTAGAATTGATTAAACCCCACTAAGTGAACATGAAACAAAAACCTTAATTAAATGACCTAATAAAGTTTAAAACTTCATTTAGGACCTAATTAAAATAATTAAATGATGTTTAAGTGTTGAGCTTGTGTAGAGGCTTTGCCTTGTTTTTTATGCCGATGAGACCCGATTCTTATTTGGTTCAATCTCCATACTAGGTATCGCAATTGAGCTTACTGACTAGAGTACGGAGCTTTACTTATCCAGGTTTGTAGGACTCTCCCTTTGCTTCATCTCTACTTAACACCTTGCGTGTCGAGTTTAACCACATTTTAGACGTAGGACAGCATCAATTGCATTTTATCGAATCTCTCCGATGTTGGGCCATTTAGCCTTGTTTTTTGCACATATTTAATAAAATTTAAAGGTTGAGACCCTTAATGGTTTTCAAAAGATAAAATCCAGAAACTAAGTATTAAATCCTCTCCTAAGCTTATATATATGAATATAAGGGTTTACAGTTTTTATAACTAAGAGTGTGTACGACATGTATGGACCACACTAGTAATCCTTTAAACCCTGAGGTAGTGTGGAGTAGAAGGGTATTGTGTAACACAACACATCTCTAGAATTTGTGGCACTAACTTAACTTTTTCTTTTGCCATTCGAGTACCATGGCAGGTGTAATATGGAGGTTGTGAGGGCATAAGTATTGAATGTATGAATCTAAATATTAGCCGTGCGTGCATGCCATCGCTCATTTAAGTGTGGTTGCTTACTGTCACAGGGTTCCTCTAGGGTACAATTTTTCACCCTAAAAGACACCATGTGTGGCGTATTTCCCCCTGTAAATACCAGCCCTCCACAAGTACGCAACCAGAAACATGTTCCCTACGTAGCCTATAAACAGCAAATTCACATAAACACCAACGACTTGCCATTGCACCTGACTAGCACAATGCATGCACACAGCAATCCTATCGGCTATCGACACGGCATAGCAATCTATCGATCACAATACCAATCACATGCGCATAGCAGTGCCGCGATTTGTGACTACCGCCACGCCAAGCAATTCTCAATGCTATCGACAACCTCAACTACCGCTACCGAGTACACGGTATGGACTAGTTCTAGAATCCAACATAACCTGCCCCGACACCAAACACAATTGTCGACACAGCAGTATTATAGAACCCCTATTCCAACCTTTATTGCAAACTCGAACAAAGGATTACAAGTTATCTCTCCCCGACTACCTATTCGTCGTGGACATGCAAACCCCAACGACGTTGGCCTTCTTTCCCGATAGGAAGGCCGTGAGAATCAAAGGAAACCCCGCTCACAAATAATCCTCACCACAACCCTCATGTCGTTCCCCTGGATAGACTTGTTACATGCAATTCACTGAGCTTGAAAAGCACTTGGTTGTGTAGAACGTAGAATTGTGTACCTGGATCCTTGGTCAACGAAGGCACCCCTGCACGGTGAAGTTCTAACTCTACGAAGACTTGGCTGCAGCAACTTCACCGTCTCCCTTCCTAGATCACAGCAAGCACTTCTCCACGCAGCGCTTCACCACAATTCACCCAATGCGTTCTCTCAAAGAGTCCGTCGCTCAATGCATAATTCTTTGATTGCTCGATTGATTGATTCCTCTTCTCCAAGGATTCATCCTCTTTGTAGTTTACTCCCGTGTAATTATCTACAAGCCCTGAAGATATTCTCTCGGTAGACCGCACGTCCAATTCTCCACACTTCTCATCTCTACCGTCCAAGTTATTTGCTGGAATCCTTGCTCGTGCATATGGATAGAATACCATAATCTTCCCAAAGATCTGATATATCTTATCCACAACTAACTTTGGCCAAAACCTTCGGCTTCACCGCTAGGCACCATGTCTCGCCCCCTGGCTCGACCCTAGCAGTGGTTCGATCACCTGTTCAACCTCACTTCCTTTCCGAGTTTACCGCTGCAAACACTGGACATCACCACCGCTGGATCACAACATCGCTTGCCCAACGCCTGACCGTCGCTAGCGCTCACGCACTAGCACTCGGCATCACGATCGCTCATAGCGCCTGCTACTGCACATCTTGCCCACTACCACTCGGTCACGCACTCAGCGCTCGCTACCGCAAGCGCACGTGGGCTGCACTTGCTACTGCTCGCGCCCGCACGGTCATGCTGCTCGGTACGCGCTGCTCGGTACGCTGTTCGGCCCACGCTGCTCGTCCACGCTCGGTAGCTTGCTCGACATTGCCTGCCGATGCTTGTGCCAACCTGCTCGCTACTCCAAGCCATAGTGCTCGGTCATCAGCACCCGTTTGGACCCAATTCACAACCCAATTAGCATCTTGAGGTTTATTGCTTGCTCGAACCCAGCCACATGCGTGGTACTCCATTCCCGCTGCATATGCCGACACACGTTGTCACTGACACTTTGCTCGTCCACAATGCTCAGTCATTCAACAGCTACGTGCACCATGATTCATCTACCTTCATCTCCAACACGGATTAGTGTGGCCAGTTGTTTCCACCATTAGGGCAACCCCGGTCACCCCTTAGGAACATGGGAACACTAGGAACAACCACCAAACCCTAGCCCTGTCACGTCCCATGGACTAGACCTGTGACACTTACCATCCAGTGTGAGGCAATTCTAAAGTTTCCTAAAGTTTTACATGGGTAATGGAATACCCATTTGCCAGATTGCTATTTTAGTGGTAGTTATTTGGACCGGTGATCAAATTTATTTGATTATTGATGTGGTTTCTAATCTATATAGGTGAGGTTCCCTGGCATTGGCCCGGCCTTGGTGCATGGATCAGGTGGCTCAGTGGCGGTGGTGGCAGGGGGCCTATGTTATGTTGTTTGTTTTGAACTATGTATTTTGTGGATGATTGTATGATGGGCATGTGCCCTAACTATGTGAACCTTATATGATTCGGATGTATGCCATGATGGTTGTGCTAGCATGTTTTATCCTTATATTATTATATTTTTATTATGAAGCTACAATATTTTGGGGCAAGGCTAATCATCGTCTACAGGGTATATAAACTCCAAAGTCTTGGAACATGATGGGGAGCTAAGTTAGGTATACAAAACATATTTGGCTGCAACAGTTTGTGTGTTAGGAAGAGGAGCTTACAGTTCAAATCACTTGAAGATCCACGTGAAGTCTAGGTATTAAGGTTTGATGCCCTGATAAGCAATGATGCTGTGATATTTCTTTAGCGCTTTGATTATTACTCGTGTAGGGTGTGTGGAATAGGTAATCACGACATTTGTTAAACACTCGCATCATCATCATATAACTAATAAAAAGACTTAAGCCAATTAGTTGAACTAAGTAGTAAAAATATAATGCATGCAATAACATGCAACCTCAAAACTATAGTGGGGATGTGCTTCTTCCACAGTTGGGAGTTATCATCGCATTTTTAAAGACTCCACTCATAGTTGTAGGGGAGGTTTTACCTTTGTTATAGCTCAGGGTGTTCATATAGGATTCCTTTAAGTCTAATATCTACCTTTGTAGTATGAACTTTGCACTCATTCTATGAAAACCAAGCCTGGTGTCTGTCTTAAGCCTCCACAGAGGGTTGAGATCCGCTTCTATAAAGTTTGTACGTGATAGCCTAATAAGTAGCTTCTAAATTATAATATCACGATTTGGTTTGTCCTTGTGGATAAAATTGTGGTGTTGCAACTTGGTGTAGAGCCTCTTGGGCTAGTAAGGCGACACACTTTTGAAATGCGTGTTTTGTACAAGCTTACTGTATGTTGTATGATATGCCTGTATGTTGTATGTGCATGTTCTGTTGAAGACCCCCCACCACCCTAAGCCGATCCACAGCTTAGCCAGTAGGTATGTGTTTGTGTATGTTTTTGCTAACCTCTTTTTTGGTGTTTCAATCCGTCAATTTTTGTGTGGTAGTTTGCAAGCCACAGTTTGTAAGTTGTCTGCGTTAGTTAGTCTATGGTTAGTGTTAGTGGTTAGATAGTCTAAGCAAATGGTAGTACGACGGCAAGGTAGACAACCTCTAATCCGTAGGCTTCGCTTGCCAGGCGATCTCCATAGCCCGTGTAGGAGTTGGTGGTGGATCCTCTAACAACACTTTAGGGTCCTGTGAGAGGAATAGAAGGCCCTGAGAGCAGAGCAGACGAGAGCCATTGAGGACCAGCAGCGGTATACCTGACTTATTGGATACAGTCCAGGAAATGGCCATGGCTATAGCCAGATTGGAGAAGAGGCAAACATTGGTGGAGACACCTGTTGAGGTCTTTGAGCCAGAGTGAGTACCTCCATCGCCACCGTTGCTAATTCAGTATCCCCATAGTCCACTAGTGCAGTCAGCTGTAGGGTTGTATGAGATCCTAGCCGATAGGATGCCAGTGGGAGTTCGACTCCCTGACAAATTGATAGTGAGGCAGAGATGGCCTGTCATTTTGTTGTTGGAGTGGGCTTGGGTAGTTAGGGTCCTGAGCAGCCCCATCACACCAGGGAGCATTGGGATGTTGAGAGTGCTACCTGAAGAATGGGGAGTTATTTGTTATACAGGAGTTCGAATCCTGAGGTTATGTTGGAATGGATTGATGCGGCTAGATCAGTGCTGATACACCTGGGGTGTCCCCCAGAGCTATGGGTGCACGTAGCCATTGGGGCTATGGAGAGCATTGGTAGACTTTGGTGGGACTCTACCCACACAACCTTTCTGGAGGCAGGGCCCTCAGGTAGATTACATGGGATGAATTTAGGAAGATCTTCTACTCCCAGTACTTCTCCGCCACTATGAGGGTGAAGAAGAAAATTGGGGTTCCTGTCATTGAGGCAGCATGAGGGTATGTTCATTCTAGAGTACCAGTTTAGGTTTCTTACCTAGAGAGGTTTGCCCTGGGTAGCTTCTCATCAGTGAGGGAGAGGGCTGCTCAGTTTGTATTAAGATTGCACATCAATTGCGAGTGGTTGTGGCGACATTCTCCTATGCTACTCTTACGAAGGGTATCATGAGGGCACTACAATGTGAAGCAGTATGTGTAGAGGTTCCCCCTGCAGATGCAAGCCTTCAAGGGACAGCAAGGTGATTTCCAAGTGTGCCCTATCTGTTCAGAGTGCTAGAGATGCCATGAGGGAATTGTAGGATATGTAGTTGAGTGCCCGAGGCAGCCGCGTCAGCAGAACCTGCCTCCGTAACAGTAGCAGCAAAGAGGACTACCAGCACTGCCATGACGGTCACTTCTTGCCACACCACCATCCCAACCTCAGGGCAGAAGGGGGAGGCGACCAGCAGCAATGGACGCATGGACAATAGTAGGGCGACCAGGGCCAGAGAGGTCCATAGGGCTAGAGGGCATAGCTGCGTTGAACATTGGGCAGGCACCAATACAAAATTTGGCACAAGCTACGGGCCAGATATAGGGTGGCAGACCAAAGTAGAGGGTAGGAGGTATGTTGTTGGTGCAGAGGATGCGGTTCAGGATGTAGCTGTCATCACCAGTACTCTTCTTATCCACTCTACACTTGTTGTTGTATTGTTTGACTCTGGTAGTACGCATATGTTCATAGCCAAGACATTTGTCGATAGGATTGGTTTGTCTATAGAGGACTTAGGCTATGACTTGATTGTGTCAACTTCTGCTGAAGCCCTACACTCTACTAGTGCATGTGTGCATGGTGTTGCCATGGTTATCTAGCAGTGCATCCTTTTCAATGATTTCAAAATTTTGTAGATGTGGAAGTTTGACACAATATTAGGCATGGATTGGATGACGTGCCATCGGGCATTGATTGACTGCAAGAAGAAGAAGTTTCAATTCAGACTGAAGAGGAATGTGAGGATTGCATTATAGGGTAGAGTTAGAGATAGAGGAGTATGTTTGATATCTTTTAGTTGGCTCAGAGATTGAAAGACAGGGGTTGTGAGGTCTTCCTTGCCATCGTTGTGGCTATACCAGATCAGTCAGCACCAAAGTTAGCACGAATTCCAGTGGTCAGTAAGTTAGGAGATGTCTTCCTAGATGAGGTGCCTAGACTACTACCTACCAGACAGGTAGAGTTTGCTATTGATTTGGTTCTTGCTACCGCGCCTATCTCTAGGACACCGTATCAGATGACACTGCTTGAGCTTAGAGAGCTCAAGACTCAGTTGTAGGAACTATTGGAGTAGGGCATCATCTTGGGGCGCTCTGGTCCTCTTTGTCAAGAAGAAGTATGGTAGCATGAGGTTGTGCATCTACTACAAAATGATCAACTAAGTTACAGTGAAGAACCATTATCCTCCCCCCCCCCCTCGAGAATAGATGAGTCATTTGATCAGCTTGGAGGAGCTGTTGTGTATTTGAAGATTGATCTTCAATCATGCTACCATCATTTGAGTATATGATAGGAGGATGTACTGAAGATAGCTTTTTTGGACTCGATACGAGCACTACGAGTTCTTTGTCATGCCTATCAGGTAGACTAACTCACCAGCAGCGTTCATGCACCTCATGAAGTGGGTGTTCCAGCCATACTTGGACCAATTTGCGATTGCATTTATAGATGACATCTTGATTTACTCGAGGTCCAGAGAGGGGCACGAGACACAATTGAGGATGGGCACAACCTGTATGCAAAGCTCTCCAAGTGTGAGTTTTGGTTGTCTGAGGTTGTCTTTATGGGACATGTAGTACCAGTGGCTAAAATTACAATGGATCTAGCCAAGATTGAGGCAATATTGAGATGGGGGTGACCTACTACCACCACAGAGATACAGAGTCTTCTAGGCTTGACCGGTTATTATGGGAGGTTCATACATGGTTTCTTTTCTCTGGCAGCCCCTTTCACATGGCTAATTAGGAAGGAGGAGTGCTTCATGTGGACTGATGCATGTGAGCGGAGTTTCCAAACTATGAAGGAGAAACTCACTACCACGCCGATGTTGAGTTTACCAGACGGCCATGATGATTTTGTAGTATATAGTGATGCCTCCGGTGTTGGGTTAGGTTGTGTGTTGATGCAGAGAGGTAGAGTAATATCCTATGCTTCCGGACAATTGAAAATGCATGAGCAGAACTACCCCACACATGACTTAGAGCTTATAGTGGTCATATTTGCACTGCGCTTATGGAGACACTATATGTGTGGATTGTCCGTCCAGCTCTTTATTGATAATAAGAGCTTGAAGTACATCTTCATTTAGAAAGATCTAAATAGTAAACAGCATAGGTGGTTGGAGTTCCAGGTAGATTATGACATTGACATTGCCTACTATCTAGGTAAGGTAAATGTAGTTGCAGAATGCCTTGAGTGGGAGGCCGATAGTATGTAGAGCTAGGTTGACAGCTATGGGTATACAGTATCAGGATTAGAGAGGATGTATCTGGTTGACTCCTTGTGGTAGTGTTAGCGAGGTTGACGATTAGTGGCAAAAGGAACTCCATATTACATACTACATGAATAATATTTAAATTCATACATACAACACTTACTCTCTCACATCCTCCATATTACACCCACCATAGTACTTAAGTGGCAAAAGGAATGATTAAGTTAGTGCTACAAATTCTGGAAATATATCGCGTTATGCAGTACCCTCGCACTCTACACTACCTCATGGTTTGAAGGAGTACTAGTGCAGTCCATACATTCAGTACACACTCTTACTCGTAAAAGCTGTAAACCTTCATATTTGTACATATAGGCTTAGGAGAGGATTAAATAATTAGTTTCATGATTGCATTTGTTGAAAACCATCAAGGGTATCAACCTTGAAGTTTTATTAAACATGTGTAAAAAACACAGGTAAATGGCCCGACATTGGAGAGATCCGATAAAACGTCATCGATGTTGTCCTATGTCTAAAATGCGATTAAACTCGACACGTAGGGAGTCAAGAAGAGATGAAATAAAGGAAGAGTCCTATGGACCTAGATGAGTAGAGCTCTGTATTCTAGTCAGTGAGCTCACCTGCAATATCTAGCACAAAGATGTGACCGAATAAGAATCGGGTCATATAGGTAGGCAAAATGAAGCAAAGCCTCTAGACAAGCTCAACACTTAAACATCACTTAATTATCTTAATTAGGTCCTAAGTGAAGTGTTAAAGCTTATTAGGTAACTTAATTAAGGTTTGGTTTCATGTTCACTTAGTGGGCTTTAATTGATTCTAAGGTTTTAATCAAATGGGTTTAGCAGACGATTTTTGAATGAGCCTAATGATATCCAAATGGGCTTAAATTTGCATGTGTCAGCCCTGATGCTCTAAGATTCATAGGTAAATTCCACCATGCCTGGACCAAGGGCCAATAAAAGGGAACAAGGCCCATTAAGATGGGCCCTAAGGTGCTGGAATAGTATTCTTGGACTGCGCACCAATCTTGTAAGGGCTTGTTTATGGGTTGGACGACTCCAAATATGCATGGGTCAGTGTACCTAGTTAGATAACACATGGAGCTTGATCCCAGTAAGATTGGAACCAATTTAATTTGTAAATAGGCCTAAGTGGATTTTACAATTTGGGTAACTAGATGGGTTGTTTCTGGAACTATATAAAATCTGATGTGAGATCCCTCAACTTAGTCCCACATCTAATACCTACTGGGAGAAGATCCTTTTTATAAGTGGGAATGGACTATAGATCTTTAACTTCCGGGGTACCCATTTTAAAGAAATGACTTAGCCCATTACATTGCACTTTGGGCTGGGTCGTTACAAATGGTATCAGAGCCGACCTGGTTCCGTGTTAGATGGTGGGATGGACTAGGGATGTTGGCTAGGCTGCCCGGTCACGGGCCAAAAGGTCATCGGTTGGGGTTAGCAACGGGCCAAGACTAGAAATGTTGGCTAGGCTGCCGGTCACGGGCCAAAAAGGATGTGGGCTGGGGCTAGCAATGGGCCAATAATAGGCATTTCGGGGACGAAATTTCCTAAGGTGGGTGGATTGTGAGATCCCTCAACTTAGTCCCACATCTAATACCTACTGGGAGAAGATCTTGTTTATAAGTGGGAATGGACTATAGATCTTTAACTTCCGGGGTACCCATTTTAAAGAAATGACTTAGCCCATTACGTTGCACTTTGGGCTAGGTCGTTACAAATTTTGTAGTGAGATCCCTCAACTTAGTCCCACATCTAATACCTACTGGGAGAAGATCCTGTTTATAAGTGGGAATGGACTAGAGATCTTTAACTTTCGAGGTACCTATTTTAAAGAAAATGACTTAGCCCATTACGTTGCACTTTGGGCTGGATCGTTACAAATGGTATCAGAGCCGACCTGGTTCTGTGTTAGATGGTGGGCTGGATTAGGGACGTTGGCTAGGCTGCCGGTCACGGGCCAGAAAGGTTGTGGGCTGGGGCTAGCAACGGGCCAATAATAGGCATTTCGGGGACGAAATTTCCTAAGGTGGGTGGATTGTGAGATCCCTCAACTTAGTCCCACATCTAATACCTACTGGGAGAAGATCCTGTTTATAAGTGGGAATGGACTAGAGATCTTTAACTTTCGAGGTACCCATTTTAAAGAAATGACTTAGCCCATTACGTTGCACTTTGGGCTGGGTCGTTACATCTGACAATTTGGAAATTCACAAATAAAATTGGGAACCTGCTCAAATAGTCTAAAAATTGGTCACGGTGATACTGATATATATAGTACGGTGTGGACCAAGTTTCACTTAAATCTAGCATCATTAACCTATTTTACGGTAATTTACAACCAGAGTGAAGAAAGTAGGGTTTTCACCTCCATCTTTACACTTTTCAGGTAATAACCTCAAAAACATACCTAGATGATTTTAAATATTCCAAAAATTTATATATTTCAATTAGAAACTTATTGGAGACTCATATATTTTTACCAGATTTTATTATCTTAAAATTGGTGGCTTAACATAAACACAATCACAGATCATGTTCACATTCACAAACAACATAGCAAACATAAGGCATCGCCAGGGGTGATGTTCATGATCATTTAGTAATTAGATTAGTCTTAAAATTTTACCACAAACTCATAACATCACCATGAACAACAGATGTTACAAGGTCAGAGAGTAAAAATTGGAAAAATGGGGCTTATGTCATTGTAACGGTGCAAGTTGCCACCTTTCCTATATTATACCATTATACATGAAAATTCTAGTTCATGGCAGGTATACCACTTAACATAAAAGTTGTAGATATACATGTTATGAATGCAGGAAAAAAATAATTTTGCAAATGTAACATCCAAGTGCCAAGATATGAATTTTGTACTGAAAGAGTGTAGATCAGTGACCTATGTCCATCATAAAAAGCATATCTATTTATTTACATGGCCAAATAAGATAAATGAGTACTCAAAACTTCTCCTAGCAGCCATTTGTACTTGCTAAAAAATCAGAAAAATTAAAACACTTAAAACTATAAGTGATTCATATTAAACAATGAGAAATAGAGGTAGTACAAACTTGGGAGGTCTTTTGAGACATCCAACCTCAAAGCCTAGCACCCTAGGACACTAGAAAGGTGGAGGAGTGTGCTTGGAGCTTTAAGGAGGAAGCTGAAGGTCAAGGAGAGGAGAATAAGGTCGTTGGAGGTGGGGTGGGGAGGAGAAATGATGAAAAGGTGAGGAAAGGGATGAGTTTTATAAAAAAAACTGGTGGTTGGCTTGGTGATGTTATAGTTATGGCTGGCATACCTAAAGAGGTATGGGTTGGATTAGATAAGGAGGTATGAGTTAGATTAAATAAAAAGGTATGGGTTGGTTAGATAAAGAGGTATGAGTTGGGTTAGTGAAAGAGGTATATGTTGGGTTGGTAAAGGAGGTATGGGTCAGGGTTAGCCCAAAACCCCAAAACTTAAGGTTTTTAGCCTAAAGCGATCATTATAATCTCGGGAATTGCACTGCATGTCCCCAAAGAGGTGTTACGATGATCTGTAAGGGTTATCAAACATATGGCCAACACACAAAAGATACTTGAGGGACACTGTCCTAGCATCTAATTTTATATGACTCGACTAGACCAAAAATGAAAATGTCGAGCTTGTAGCATCCAAACATGCGTATCGAGCACCGAAGGAGGCTAAGGTCCAGCAATCATAGACCATACCATACATGAACCACGACAAGAAGGGGTAACCTTACTAACCCGATTTGGGTAACAACCGAACTGACAGTAAAACCCTCGGGTGGATGACTTAGGTTTTAAATTATTTTATTCACATAATGGCTCAGTAAATGTATTACACCATAGGCTTTGGTGCATCCCCCTTAAGCAAGGGCCAAAATCCACTTTTTAGGCTACTATCTTGATTGTGCTAGTGATCACAAGTAGTTGTTATTAAGTTTTACATGGGGTCTTATGGTGGCCACCGCATTTTCCTAAAATTATGTTAAGATGTAGTAAATCACAACGGGCCCCAAGGTGCCAAATCCCAGTTAACGTTTAGGTGCCAAGGCACCAAACATGGTTTTATTTTTTTATTACTTTTTATGTATTGTTCATGCCTTCCAATGTCAGCATCGAACACAATATTTTTTTATCTTTAGTTAACTTAATAGGGCTTATAAATAAGTCTCACCACTAGTTAACTCTATTATATTTTTTATGTTCTCTAAGTATCTTAAGCTACTAGGGCTTAGAAGTAAGTCACAAGAGTAGGGGCTATGTAGGTATCAATATTTTCAGTTGCGTTTCAGTTTAGTTATCTTGATATATTTAGTTATGTGCAATACATATTATTAGTCTATTTTGATTATTCTCATGTTATGTTCAGTTTATGCAAGTTTAGTTATATTTAGTCAATATAAGATATGATTGACGTTTTACTTGATTTTTTTTCTATCATATTTATTAGTTGTAGTTTATTCTTATTTTCTTATTATTTTTTACTATATATATAAGTAATGAACATAGTATTATTTATTATTTAATAATGAGAGGACAAAGTTTACTTTTGCACGCAGATATTAAAGGCTTTTAGATCGACGAGATGGAGAAACTTAGTACTTAAGAATTTTATTTTATTTTTATTTCTTTATCTACATATTAGGAGAATGATATTAGTAGACATTTTTCTGAGATGGTACTCAGATAAAGATTTTTTTATTTTGGACATATGGACATATGTTTGGATATAAATAGTGACTAAATGAAATGATTAGTTCTAGTAGTATTATTCCCCGCAATTGCATGTTTTACTATTCCAATTCATGTCAAGCTAAGCTTGTTCACAGTTTGTTAATCGTCTTTAACATTAGTTAATTGAGGTTGTAAAACCTGGGCCATTTGCCTGAGGGTTTTCGATTTGGTTCGGTCTTCACCCGGTTTAAGATAATTGGGTCCAACCCTTCTTGATGTGGTTTAAGTATGATATGGTATATGTTCTCCTGACCTTAGCCTCCTTCAGTGCTTGGAATGCTTATTTGGATGCTACATGCCGGGTAAGTCTAGTTAGATGTTAGGACCGAGTCCCTCACGAGTCTTGTTTGCTTACTGTGGGCGAAACCCCTTTTAGGACCATGGCACAATTTCTGAGGTCTTCCCAATCACCTTAGGGTGAAAACCCTAAGTGCGTGTGGCCAACTTCCGGCACAAAGCCACCCTCCTGGCATCCTTATGGTGGAAATTGTGTAATTTAGGGTTTTGGTGCTGGTGAGTGCCGTTAGTGCCCAACCCATAGTGATGTCAGCAGACCATTCTTTCTTTCTGTGGTATGGGTCACAGTGACTAGATGTAAAGACCCGGCCCAAAGTGCAACATAATGGGCCAAGTCATTTCTTTAAAATGGGTACCCCAGAAGTTAAAGATCTATAGTCCATTCCCACTTATAAACAAGATCTTTTTCCTAGTAGGTATTAGATGTGGGGCTAAGTTGAGGGATCTCACAATCCACCCACCTTAGGGAATTTCGTCCCTGAAATGCCTATTCTTGGCCCGTTGCTAGCCCCAGCCCACAACCTTTCTGGCCCGTGACCGGCAGCCTAGCCAATGTTTCTAATCCAGCCCACCATCTAACACGAAACCAGATCGCCCACTGACCTTTCCTGAGCCCGTGACCGAGCGAGCCTAGCCAACGTTTCTAATCCAGCCCACCATCTAACACGGAACCAGGTCGGCTCTAATACCATTTATAACAACCCAGTGTCGGACTGAGTCAATTCATTGACCCCGGTTGCACTCGGTGCATGGTAGTCGAATCTGGGCTCAGGCCGACCTAGGCTACCAACAAGGAAAGTATGATGTTCTATCTATTATACGTACCTGATTTGTGATTACGTCTGACTGTGACCCGTGAACCCTAATACAGTAATGGGGACGCCTGGGACGGAGATGAGGGATGAAATACTCCCTCCTCCTGCATATATATACACTTCAACCATTCCCTCCATTAAATTCTCATACCCCATCATCCATTGGTATTTCCTAGGTTCAACGACCCCTTTATTAAATTCTCACACCCCATCATCCATTGGTTCCGCATTAGATGGTGGGCTGGATTAGAAACGTTAGCTAGGCTGCCGGTCACGGGCCAGAAAGGTCGTGGTCTGGGGCTAGCAACGGGCCAAGAATAGGCATTTCGGGGACGAAATTCCCTAAGGTGGGTGGATTGTGAGATCCCTCAACTTAGTCCCACATCTAATACCTACTGGGAGAAGATCCTGTTTATAAGTGGGAATGGACTAGAGATCTTTAACTTTCGGGGTACCCATTTTAAAGAAATGACTTAGCCCATTACGTTGCACTTTAGGCTGGGTCGTTACAAATGGTATCAGAGCCGACCTGGTTCTGTGTTAGATGGTGGGCTGGATTAGGGACATTGGCTAGGCTGCCGGTTACGGGCCAGAAAGGTCGTGGGCTGGGGCTAGCAACGGGCCAAGAATAGGTATTTCGGGGACGAAATTTCCTAAGGTGGGTGGATTGTGAGATCCCTCAACTTAGTCCCATATCTAATACCTATTGGGAGAAGATCCTGTTTATAAGTGGGAATGGACTATAGATCTTTAAATTCTGGGGTACCCATTTTAAAGAAATGAATTAGCCCATTACGTTGCACTTTGGGCTGGGTCGTTACACTAGAGCCCTTACGGTGGCAGTTTTTGACTTTTCTATAAACCACGCTCCCCCCCCCCCCCCCCTTTGCGTACTCTTTTCACCTTTTCACTTACTTGGTCTGACTCCCCCATTGCCTCTCAGCCTCCTTCCCTTCCTTCCTTGGCTTCTCCTTGCTCTCCTAAGCCTTACTAAGGTCCAAGGCTTGTGGGTCTTGGGGTAGGAAGTGCCAAAGAGACCACCCCTTCGTGCTTAGGACGTAAGTTTCTTCCCCCTTGACATGTTGTGTTCGTGTTCTTGCATGTTGTTGCTTTGTGTGGTGATTTTTTTTCTTGATATTTGTTTCATGTAGCTTAGGTGATAGTTTCATGATTTTTGCATGTTGCATTAAATAGTTATGCATTTTTACCTTGGCACAATCACCTATTTGCACACTCTTGATAGATTACCTCTTGCTCTACATTGTAGTTTTGCATGCTATTATTTCCATCTTGTTCATAAGAGGTAAATCTACAATGTTGACGAAGCATGTTTCTTGTATTTTGGCCCGTATGTGCATTTATAGGTGCCAAAATTGGAGAAAAATGACAATTTTACGGCTTGTAGTAGCCTACCTGCCACTTTTCCCAATTTTTCCTCTGTGTAGGTACTCTTTGCATGCCATCTATTGCATAATTATTTTGTTAGGTGTTGGCTATATCTCACTAAAATACCAAGCTAAGATGGCCTCAATAAAGGCTTGAACAAAATTCCTAATCATTGTATGTGTATGTTGTGTTTCTGGTATGGTTGACTATGCTCTATGTTTGTGCTCCTAGTTAAGACCCTAAAAAATTTGTAAAATGTTTTGATGACTCAATAATTGTCTAATGTCAGCATGTAGAATTTGGGGTTAGTCAAAACTCATTTAGGTGGTTAGCTAGTTCGGATTTTGGGAATGTAAAGGAAGAAGAGGTGTGACCCTAATTCCCTAGCTTCGGTTGCAAAATTTGCTAATCCTAGTGTGGGTAGTGAAATTTTATAAACTTTCACCAAGAGTTTAATATTTGTCCCGGTGCCTTCTTTGTATAATATCAGGTACCATTAGTTGGTAGTTAATTCGATGGAAATTTTCCAGGCCAATTAGGTCCTGCGAGCTCTAGAATTCCCTTGGCTAAAGCCTACACTTACCAAACCCACTCAGGCCCAATTACATGTGCTTTGGACCTGATCATCTATTGGGTTAAAGACCATAGTATTAGCTAACCCTAACCTTTTAGCCAACCCCATTTAGAGTCTCCATGCCCATGAACAAGACTTAGAAAAATTGGTACGCGGTGTTGTAACATTGTTCCCAACACCTTAGCCCTACCTTAGGAGGCCTTATATACCATGTTGGTCCATGGGCCAGTACTTGGTAATTTTTATACCAAACCATTAGAGTTTCAGGGCCCACAGGTCCATATTTCAGCCCATTTGGACATCATTTATTGCATCTAAAAAATTGTCTGATTAAGTCTGTTTGATAAAACCCTAAGTGTGGATTTTTTTCACAAAGTGTACATGAAAACCAAAACCCTAATTATGGTTAACTAATGAGGATTAACACACCACTAAGTAAGATAATTAAGATAAGTAAGTTTTCTGAGTCGCTCATGTGTGGAGGCATTGCCTCATTTTGTGTGTCAATATAATAGGATCATGATCCAAGTTCCATCTTCTTGTTATAATATGCAGGGTTAGCCCATTGATTCATGACGAGCAGTTTCAATGAGTTTAGCTTGTAGGACTCTTCTACTTTATCTCTACTTGGCTCCTTGACTTTCGTGTTTAATCGAGTTTTCGACGTAGGATGACGTCGGCAATATTTTATAGAATCCCTCTGATGTCGATTAAATTAGTCGAATTTTCTGCAAATTAATAAAACTTCATGGCTTAGAACCCTTGATGGTTTTCAAAAGCTAAGTTCTATAAACTATTTTATTCAAGCCATACTTAAGCCTTTGATAAGGTATATGAGGGGTTTATTTTAATGAACATGAGAGTATTGTACAAGTAGTATCAATTGCACTCCTTTAAACCCTAAAGTAGTGCAATGTATGAAGGTACTACCTACCGCAACGTATTTTTGGAATTTGTGGCACAACATAACAAACTGTTCTACTGACATTTTAGTACTATAACGGGTGTTATATGGAAGATGTGAGGGCATACGCTGTGTATGTAAATATGTTTTTTTGAGCTTATGTACAAGCTTTTCTAATGTTTCAAAGTTTTCCCGTGGGTAATAGAGTACCAATTTGCCATTCTTGAAGTACAATTAATTATTTCATACCGGTTCGAATTTATTTGGTTCCTGACATGTTTCCCATATTTGATATTTTGCCCAGTTTTAGGCTCTTAATCGTGTCTAGTTCTTGAGGTTTTCATCGGTTTTTATCATATTTTCAATAGTTTTTGGTTTTTATTTATATTCGGTTAGTTTTTGTGTTGTTTTAATACAATAATGGTTATTTAACTATTTTGAAGGTTGCAAAGGAGATTAAAAGGACAAGTGCAAGAACACTACATAGAAACAAAGAAAAGCACAAAGTTCAAAATAAGAGCTCATTCAGGGATGTAGTTGAAGAATTTGCCCTTTGCACTTCTCATGCCTTGAAGATTAGATAGACATGCACGTAGAAAAAGAAAGAAAGACATGTTCAAGCTCCAATAATTCTATAAATAAATTCATACTTCTACTTGGAGAAGGGGAAGAGTACTCATAGATTAATATTGTCCATTATTTTATAGACTCTCCTTGGAGGAGAGCTCATAAATTATTTTTGTAACACCCCAAATCTGGTTCATGTTTGTGAACCAAACCAGCATGTTACAGGCCCTCGTCAGGTCGACTAACTCGAACCTATCTCGTGCGGATCTAATCTCGGTGTCTTAAGATGAAGATACAATTTGTCATGCATAGATGAATGCACAAAACCCTATCATGATACTACATAGATAGCCTACAAACTAATTTACACACGAATACAATTATAACAAAAATCAATAAAAATTCTAAAATAAAACAGATAGAATCTCCCCTAAAAGTGCAATTAGGGCTACCCTATCAAAATAATATATAACAAATATATATGCATATATCAAAAATTTTATTCACACAGAGTCTAACCTATTGTATACTCATTCTAAAGCTTCAAGCTATTCACATTTCACATCATATCATCATGCCTTAGCCTTTAATCACATCATGTCATCATGTCTTAGCATTTAATCAAATCATTAATATAATAACATCATAAACAAAATGTTAACCACTCTATCGGCTGACATGTGTGCAAGCGACATCAGTGCTCCTCCATCTAGGTTGGCACATCCAACTCCTGCTTATCACCTATATATAGTATAAAAGCACGTCAGTAGTAAGCGTTACTAGTCCAAAAGATAATTATAACAAACTGGCTATGATAGCAAACTCTCATATGAAAGAAAACACTCGTATACTTCTCATGAACACTTTGAAGGGCATCTACTAAGGAGCCACTGGGCTGCAGACTTGGTAGCATCCCGAACTGTTTGCTTTGGTGATGTCTCTTTCGGCATTTTTCTCATTTCATTTTTCTGTGGTCCATCAAGAATATTTTTATATCCTAAGCCCTCTTGTTACCTCCATAATTCTCTTTGCCTTGAGCACGAAGGCTGAGTACTATTAGGCAGTCGCCTTTAGTATCCTATGAACCACAAGTCCAGACATGCACTGTACTAAACAGTACCCCTAAACCTCCATGTTCTTTGTATGTGAGGAACTCAAATACAGAGTTGTCAAGATACCTCAGGAATGGAATAGTCTACTCACTAATCCAGAGCCCGCTTTGACTATCATGGCATCCGCTCATGGTACGTGCAAGTCGATTTTCCATCTCTCGTCTCATTGAAAACTCGATAAAATTATATATATAGGCCTAGGAAGGGATTCATATAATAGGCCTGAACGCAACTTGTGGTGGATCTTGTTTTCGAAATCATCCTCGAGGGCTTATTAATCTAGAAAATTATTCAACTAAATGGCCCGAGTTAAGTGGGATCCGATAAAATGCCACTTAACCCGTTCTATAAATAATAAAATAAGCATACAATAGAAAAGAGTATAAAATAGAGACAAGTCCTAAACGGGCTTGGTAGAAGCTCCAAGCGTGTCCTCGCACCTAGGCGGCAAGCTCCTACTTCGTACCTACACATCAAATCTAGAAGCTAAAGTCCGCTAACTGAATGATGCATCCAGTCGCCATAAACATGACACACAACACAATCATATCCATCACAATCAACAATCATGAATGTGAAGTAGTTCTAACTCATCTACGTTTTTCTAAGTTACATCGTACTCAATTAGAATGCGCATATTCAATCTACCTCATTAGATCACTTACATTCATTCACTGTTAATCACATCATGCAATCATCACTTCATTCATAGTCCAACATTTATCATGATAATTAATCAATCCTAACATGTTGTGCTAACAATCAACTTTAAATAATTAACTCGGAGATAATTATACCTCTCGTCGTCGACAATCGGAGACGGCTAGGGTTTTGTCATGCATCTCAAAGCTCAAATTCGGTGCTCTTTGGCGTGCAAAGTTCTATCAGGTTTGATTGGATGTGCTCCGTGCAAGATCCAGCGAATTTGGTTTTTCGATAGTTTCAGTGGTTTTTTGGTAGCTTTCTGGCGGTCATCGCCAACAGCGTTTACTAGCCAGATAGCAGTCATATTGGGTACCATTGGTACCAGCTCGGTGAGCCCGATGCATCTACAACATTGATGTGGCGGGCAGAGGTGGCAGCTCCCCGAAAAATGACATAAATAGGGGCAACAACGATGGGTGGAGAAATCTGGCCGGTCTGGGTGGCGATGGGTTCCAATCTAGTTAGGGAAGTTCACTAGAGGGTTGAGGGTGTCGAAGTGACCACCCGATTGTGGCGACGATGGTCATCAATGGTGGAATCGACGATGCCAGCTCATCGCTAGGCGTGGCCATTCCGGCATCGCGATGCCCTGACGATGGCCGAGGTTGGTCGGGGTGGCACAACAACTCCCTGGTGGGGCTTGGTAGTGATGATTAGTTGCAGGCCGGCATCGGCTGTAGCAATGATGACAAGCAAAAGGGGGTGGCAATCAGGGTTTGGGGAAGAAGATGTTGGGGGTAAAAGAAAGGGCTCAGTGGCAATGATGACAAGCAAATAGGACTTGACTCGATTCCGTCTTGAGTCAAGAATAATAGCTAGTTCGTAATAATTCCAAAAAAAATACAAAAAATGGGGGAAAATCCCATAAAATATATCACACATTATAACACCACAATGACATGCTCTGTAACTATTAGCCCACCTAAATTGCCCCATAACACGTCCTGACACGGTAACCGGCCTAAAACTAATTCTATGATCCACTATGTATAAAATAAAAAATAAAATTGCATACTCCCATATATTCTGATAACTCATTCTTTTCTGCTGTATTCATGATGTTATCATCATATACTTGGGTACACATGACCCTCATGGCTCATATGCGCGACAGGCGTCGGCTTAGTACACATATTCTGAAACATACTCAACTCGAAAATAACAGTCGAACTGACTAGTTCTGAATACAAAACCCAGACTCGAATCGAGGGTTTTACAATTTTTTCATTCTTTTGGGGACTCTACCCAGAGAACTCATTGATTAATTCTTCCATTCTTTAGGAGACTCTTCCCTAGATTTGATTTATTTCAAAGAGAGATTTGAGAATTTAAATTCATATCATAAGAGATACTCTTATTTACTGGGCTTTCATTCTGAAATTTTTATGAATTGTTCATATACTCCTTATTTTATGACTTAATATTCTTATTATGTGGAGTAGATCAATTTATGCTAGATAGGAGATGGATCTTAATCTATTAAAAGTATTTGCATTAGTTGAATCTTATGAATACATTTTCTATGAGAATTATTTTCTATTTTTCTTCAAGCTTCTAATTTATTTAAGTTATTATGAATGCAAAGTGAGGTTTGAAGAGAGAAGCTGTATTGACGTAATTTATTAAATGATTCCTTGTTCAAGCCTTTGTCTAAGGGGATCTATAGAAGATAATCATAGAGTTGACTACAATTAGTCCTAAAAAGAGTTGTTTATGTGGCCAGTTGAATTTTAGTTTGAATAGGTGAATTCACTGTAAGGGATTCATAAAATCAAATGCATTGACAAATGAATTAATGGAAGGTGGACTCGAATAGGGACATCAAGAGTGAATAAATTTGAAAATGGTTAATTGGACTTGAATAGAGACAATAATGAAATAAGAATCCCGTAGTCTCATAGAAGATATTCATTTAATTTCAATTGTGTATGTGTTATGTTAAAATAGGATTAAGTGAAATCGAATCTCTAGCATAGTTTTTGCAACTCAAGAGAATCTCAAATCTATTGCATCTTTTTTCTTTATTTCTTTTATTATGATTTTTTAGTTTAAAGTCTCATTTTTTCTATTTTTTTCTCTCTTAGATAATTTAGCCTAAGGATTTTAATTGAAAAAATAACCTATCCTCGTGGAATTGACAACTCTACTATACTTATCACTTTATTACTTGATTAAGACTACTGCACTTGTCAATTATAATATTTTCATGTTAGGGTGCGTAAGCCTCAAAGTCCTTGAAAATGATGAGGAGCAATTCAAGTACATGAAATATAATTGGTTGCAGGTGTGTGTGTATTAGAGTAACATGGCTAGGAGGAACTTATGCTTCATAACCGCATGAAGAGCACACATGTAGGCTAGACGTTAGGGTATGATGCCTTAACGACTGATGATGAATCTATGTTTTTAATTTACTTTTGCGGGTTATGTAGAATAGGTAACCATAACCTAGTGTTTATATTATTGCAAAATCATTAGCATCAAGTAATAAGATACCCAACCCAATGGTTAACCTCTTAGCTAAACTAAGGGTGTTGCTTTCATGTAGTTTGGAGTGATCATTGTATTTGTAAAGTCACCCTCTTAGTTGCTAGGGAAGTGCTACCTCTCCTGTGATTATGAATGCTAATATTATGAGCCTGTAAGCTAAGTGCCTTCCTATGATAGTATAATTAGTATGTGTTGTATGTTAGTATAATTAGTATGCATTGTATGTTAGTCTCATAAGGTTACCATCTTAAGCTTCTTTGAGGGTTAAAATCCACTTCCTTAAAGTTTGTACGTTAATAGTCCATAGAATAGCTTCCGAATTATAACATTGTAAATTTGGTCCTCCCCGGACTAAAAAATTGGGGTGTTAGAACTTGGTATCAGAGCCAACTTCTTAGACTATTAAGATGGTTAACTTCAAAATGCGAAGTTTATGTGTGTGCAAGCTATGGTATTATGGTATGATTGTTGACAATGCATGTTCTATGATTGATTTTAAGTGTTGCTATGGTACCCCCATGAGCTGATCTATAGCCAACCTGATAGGTATATTTTTTGTTATGTGTTCTTGATTATGATATGTGTTATATATGTGACTGGTTTGTCTAAATCAGAGTAGCATACCCCTCGTGTGACCATCGAGTTATCTGGTAGTCCTCATAGAGGCAGACTTTGACTACGACACAGTTCTCCACTAGTGCTGACAGATGATTGGCAATCCCCTTCACTCCCGCTCAGACTATTGAGATTATTTGATTGCTTTGTAAGGAGGAACAGAGAGTCAGGGAAGAGTAGAAGATAGCTAGGGAAGAGTAGGAGCAAGTCGAGATGAAACTTGAGCTGGCTATTGGACATAGTCCCGGATATGACCATGGTAATGGCCAAATTGGAGAAAAGGATAGTAGAGTATGTGATACCTATTGAGACCTTTGAGCAAGAGAGAGTACCACTTCCTCCACCATCATCAGTAGTTCAGTATCCCCATGTTCCTACGGCTCCACTTGCAGTTGGGCTGTAGTGAGATGCTAGCTCCTAGGATGCTGATGGGAGTTCTATTACCGAGGCAGTTTGCCAACAAACATCCATAGGTTGTCAGACCTAGATAGCTCGTTGTCTGCAAGAGTTCAGGTACACAAGGATTGGACCAGAGGTATTGAGAGAGGTGGACATCAACTATTTTTGAAGAATGGTGGATTGTTGTTCTTCAAAAGTACAAATCCACAGATTACCCTCGAGTGGATAGACATAGCAAGAGGAGTACTCACACATATAAGATGCCCATCGGAGATATGGGTGAGGACTATGACAGGAGCGAGGCAGAAGTTGGGTAAAATTTGGTTTGATTCTGCCCATACCACATACCTTGGAGGTTGAGCGTTGGAGTAGATCAGTTAAGACAAGTTGAGGAACGTGTTCTATGTCAAGTACTTCTTCGCCGCCGTCTGTAGCCCAAAGAAGAAAGAGTTTTTATCTTTGTGGTAGACTGACAACATGTCCATGGAAGTGTACCAGGCAAGCTTCTTGACCCTTGATAGGTTTGCGTTTGGTAGCTTTGCCAGCAAGAGAGAGCTGCCCACCCTGTATCCAGGCTGGGGATTAGTATCAGTTATATTGTTGCCACTTTTTCATGCATGGCATTAGAAGAGGCGGTCATGAGAGGGTTAGAGTGAGAGAACTGTTAAGTGTTTAAAGTATACAATATTTACCCATGTTTTTAATGTGATTTTGTACTTCCTGGATATAAACATTATTAATTAGGTGATATTTCTTGTTTTATTCTAGTTAATTAATATTTTATGATATATGCTTAATTTTGGAGTTTTAATGTAGAAAAAGATGAAACAAATTAAGCTTTGGAATTGAAAGGTCATGGTCACCCAATGGTTATTACAACGAGTTCACAAAGCTCGATGAGGATGAATGTACATTGCTTTGGCTGCATTTGAGTATGTCAACGAGTTGGAAATTTAAATGGACATCATAATCAATTAGAATTCATTGATTTGTTAGCACCTTCCTTAAATTCATATATCTTTTGACCATCTGATCTTCTATATAAAGGGGTGGTCATTTGTTATTTGATAAATCTTAACTCTTGGCTTAGAAGTAGTATAGTTTTTGTAATACTTTTCCTTTCATAATGAAAAGTAGTTTCTTCTTTATATTGTTTTCTATTTTTATTATGGAGTAATCTTTTATTTTGTCTAAAGAAGAATAGAACTTAACATGGTTTAATTGAATTCATTCAACCTCTTACTCTTTTATTCAATCGGATTGTTTGAATTATCATGTTCTTAATGCTAAGAGTAGATTGATCGCCTATTTCTTAGAACATGAGGTTCAATTAGATTTTGGGATGAATTAATTAGATTAGTCATTGATAATTCATCATACGACTAGTCTTTTGACTTGTTTGTCATTATGGTTGGGAGATACACAACATTGTATGCGATTGTAAAGTAAATTTTAATGTGTTATTTTGTTGATTAATCAATTATCACCGGAAGGTAAAAATTGAGGCAAAATAATAGAAGCATGAAGGAGCGGGAGCCACCATGTCATATAATTATCCTAGATTGACAATTTGAGTGAATAGAAGAGTAAGATGTGATGAAGATTAAATTCATGTTAAGGAAAATTTAACTCTAGAACGAGTTTTATTATTTTAACTTCTCCTTTAATTTAAAGTTATTATTTAGATTTAGTTAAGTCAATTGTGTTTGTTTTGTTCTTCATTTAATTTTCTTTAATTAATTTAAGGAAATTCATCTCTCTGTAGGACAATACTCAAATTCATCATTATATTACTTGTTTCGACCGTGTATACTTGCACGTCATTGAATTTATTCTAACAAGAATGCCTATGAGTCTCATCACTAGGCTAGAGGCAGAGGCCAGGGCCAGAGATAGAGAGACAGGACCATCAAGGTCTACAATAGTAGAGGAGACAGATTGATGACAAAATGACAGTGTACGTTATCAAGGGTTAAACTGAGTCATTCTAGAGTGGGGCACAGAAGACAGAAGATTACCAGGAGCACTCCTTATGCCCACACCAAGGGATACATGGGGGTGTCTATTAGAGGATTACACCCGCATGCTTTACATGCAGTGAGTTAGGGCATCATGCAGCCGCATGGCCTAGGCGGCCACAAGACCATTAGTAGCAGCCACGGTATTAGCAGAGGCTCCAGCAGCAGCAACAAAGAGGTTTGCCTACACAACTGCTCCTACATGCATCACTAGCCTAGCCTCGGGAGCAACAATATAGGGGGCGATCTACAGCCGTGGGCGCAACATGTACAACATGGCTAATAATGTTAGAGTGGTCGTCCAATATAGGTAGGGCTAGAAGCAGTTGAGGTCACCCAGATGCCAAGAGTTGATGTCGGGTAGGCAGTTGACCTGATGTGTAACGACCCGCCATTCTTCATGATATTGTGGGCCTTGCTGGCTAGGTGTTACTCAAAATTTAACAAAACCAACCCTATAACAACCAGTCCTAACCGGACTGGGTGTTACTTAAAAGGATTCATGAATAATATGAAAGCAAATAAGTCTAGCATTTCTAACTCAAAAGAACTTATTTTCAAATGATAATGCATGGAGTAATTATCCCACAGTCTTGGATCGTTTCCCATAGCCACATTTATAACACAAGAAAAATAAAAAGAAGTCCGTTTATTAACAGTTCACCACCTGCGTTGGTAGAAGAACCACCCTGTCATCTCTTAGTCTTTAGGTCTAGCTGCTAACCTGCAGAGGCAATTCCGCGTTAGTGATTAACCACTAAGCCGTATAATTAAATAAAATAAGTCCATAAACTCCCTATCATTATCTATAATATTGGCACTTGTGACCATTCCAACATGACCATTTATTAGCTGATGGTTCAGTCCACCATGTCCATTAGTTGGCTGATGGGTCAGTCCACCATGTCCACCTATTGGGTGATGGGTTAGTCCATCATGTACATTCCCGGCTGGCGAGTCCAATCCGCCATGTCCTTTATCGGCAGGTGAGTCCAATCCACCATGTCCATTAGTTGGCTGATGGGTCAGTCCCATGTCCATCTATTGGCCGATGGGTCAGTCCACCATGTTCGTAATTGGCTGGCGAGTCCGATCCGCCATGTCCAATTTATTGGCTGATGGGTCCAATCCGCCATGCCCGTTATCGGCTGGTGGGTCCAATCCACCATGTCCGTAACTGGTCGCGCGAGTCCAATCCGCCATGTCCATTTGTTGGTGATGGGTCAGTCCATCATGTCTATTACCGGCTGGCGAGTCCAATCCGCCATGTCCGTTATCGGCTGGTGGGTCTAATCCACCATGTCCGTAATTGGTTGGCGAATGTAATCCACCATGTCCAATTTATTGGATGATGGGTCAGTCCATCATGTCCATTACCGGCTGGCGAGTCCAATCCGCCATGTCCGTTATCGAATGGTGGGTCCAATCCACCATGTCCGTAATTGGCTAGCAGTCCAATCCGCCATGTCCAATTTATTGGCTGATGGGTCAGTCCATCATGTCCATTATATGATTATGAAGGGCGTAGCTCGTGTCAGATTGAGTCAATTCCTTGACCCCGATTACACTCGGTGTATGGTGGTCAAATCTGGGCTCAGGCTGACCAAGTTATCCACAAGGGAAAATACAACATTTTAAATAATCATACGGACCTGGATATTTCGAAGTTGTAGCTGCGACCAATGATCCTAATCTGAACGAGGATATAAAATTATACACAAGTATAATTTTATTCGAGTAGAAATGCATGCAACTACGTGACTAATATATATATATATATTATTTTTTATTATTTCACTATTAAATTTCAACAATATTAATTATTAAACTATTCATGTGACATAATCATTTAAATCCTACTTTACATTATTAATCTCGATCATAATTAACACCTAACAAATAATAAAATAATTATCAACTTATACCCAAATATTTAATTATTATTATTAATATATTTTTCTTCGGTTATAATTTTTTAATCACTACTATTACTTACAGCTATTTAATTAATTAAATTGTTCAATTAAATTATTTAAAATAATTTGTATTATTTTAATTCATAAATATTATTAATACAATTATTTTAAATTATTTGACTCTATAAAGTTTCGAACTTTATTTATTTCCATTATGCTATTTAGGTTCGCCGCGAGTGATTGCTACCCGATTATAGTTTAATAACCCATTTTCTACATTACTGACTCGTTATTAAAATAATCACTTTATTTACCGAATATTAAATTTAATATGGTAAAAGTAACATCTTTATTTATTAATTACTTATAACTGTCCGATTTAATTTAATTCCTTTTATTACGCCGATTAATTATCGACAATTTATCATTACCGTATTTTTATTATTTATGTCCATGTCGACTTCGTCCAATAATTAATTAGTTTGGTAACTTTACCCTATACCCCGTTAAAATAATTATTGTTAAAGATTTATTACGAGTTTGTATTATTTTTAACTCGAGTCGGTATCGAGTCAACCAGTATTTACAGAATTGCCACCGCCCATCTTCTTCTTCTTCTTCTTCTTCTCTCGCATGATCTGTTCTCGACTCTAGGCGCACTCCAACCGCCGCCGCCACCGCCGACCACCTCCAGCTGCCGTCAATCGTCACCGATCAGCCCTGCCATGCCGTTGCAGTGTCGCCCCGGCCAACTCCGGCCTTCTTCCTGCCGCGGCGACACCCGCATCGCCTTCCTAGCGGGGCACTCGCGTCGGCAATTCCACTGCCGGCGAGTGTCGCCACCTCAATTGGGTGGTCGCCTTGTCACGCTCGACCACCTACCTACCTTACCCGGCCATATTGGGACCCGTCTCCACCTGGGACAGCCGAATTTCTTCACCCACTCCCGTCGCCCCCGTTTTCTCCGCCATCCCCTGTTTTTGTCTATTCACCACCCCAGGCTGGCATCCACAATTGGCATCCACAACCGTGAGATCAACCTTATACTGATCGATGAAGAGAATTGGATCATCTTCCGACGTTGAAACGGTCGTCGCCACTGATTCCCGATGAGGCTTGCCCGTGCTTGCACATCTGGCCGAACAGGGGAAACTCGTCGGCAATTTTAGTTTCTCCGGTGTAAAATTTTATTGTTTTCTTGTTGATTTTAAACTTTTAATCCTCATGATTATAAAGTTTATTATCAAATTAAAATATGCATCCAAGAAAATTAAGAAGAGGGAGATAGGAAGAATACTTAAGCAAGGAAGAAGACACGCTGACAAGGAAGAGGAGAAGAGAATGCGAGTGAAGGCTAGGGTGGAGGACATCCTTTATAAATGAAATGACGGTTAGGGTTTCTGGAAACACACCAACACCCGTATTTAACTCCTTTAATCGGGTAACTGGGTAAAGAATAAAATATTTAACCGGGTAAACTTAACCTGGTAGAGAATATAATATAATTAATATTAATTCTCCAACGTTCGATCCTTCCTTGCCTGAGTCGAATATATTAAAAAATTTTTTTCCCACGGTCTTTACACGATGGATGATCAGATTCAGGTTGTGAGACCATAGTAATACTATAGGATGTGCACGACCACAACCGAGGATTCAGTTCAGGATGCCAGAGTCATCACAAGTACCCTTCTTATCCGCTCAACTCCAGCTATAGTTGTACTTGATTCTAGCAGTAGACATAACAGCCTAGCTAGAACTTTCGTAGATAAGATTGGTGTGTCGATAGTTGACCTAGGACACGACTTAGTGGTGTCTACTCCAGCCAGTGCCACTCTCACCAGTGGAGCATGTGTAGAGGCATTCCTGTTATTTTAGTGACGGACGTTGCTGATTTATTTTGTGGTTTTGCCAATGAGTGAGTTCAATACCATTTTTGACATGGATTGGATGACGAGGCATAGAGCGTTGATTGACTGCCAGAAGAAGAAAGTTCAGCTCTGACTCTCATGCAATGACAAAGTCACATTTCAAATCAGAGGTAGCCTCATTGCCTTCCAAAGAGTCCAACAGTTGGTAAAGAGAGGATACAACACTTTTCTTGCCTGCATTGTGGCCACCTACAAGAAGCTAGTTCCATTACATCTGATGTTTTGATAGGTGTTAACAGAGTTGCCCACAAGCAAATAGACGTAACTCAACTTTGAGTTGCTACATTGTGACATGCAGATAGTAGAACCGCCATACCAGGTGCCACCATTTGAGTTCCAGGAACTTAAGAGCCAGCTACGGGAGATGTATGAATGGGGATTCATCCAGCCAAGCAACTCACCCCAAGATGCGCCAATCCTTCTTGTGTGGAAGGAAGATGGCGGTATTAGGATTTGTGTGGATTACAACTTATGAGCCCATCCACGACTCTAGATTCGAGTAGTAGTCATTGTTAGACCCTAGCAGACTGACCAATACATAGGCACTTGGGAAATCGAGGATGATGGAGTGATGAGATGAGGTATTAGCATGCCCCTACTTTTTGTATGTGTGTTGGGTGTATGTGATTTTGTGAGTGGTTCTTTTGGTATGTGTACCCCTTAGGTAACTTTCAAGGACAAAATTTTTTAAGTAGAGGAGGTTGTAAAACCTGGGCTTCTTACCATATGGTCTTGGTGCCAGTTCGGTCTTGACCTGGATCGACTAGCTTGTCCCTCCCTTTTTGCCATGAATTTGTGTATGGTATGGTGTAAAACCTGTGACTCGAGTCAGGGTTTTATACTCATGAACCGATTGGTTTACACGTCGGTCCGAGTCGAGCCAGTTTCAGAACACGTGCGCTGAGTCAAGGCCGGCCATGTGTTATGAGCGATCAGGGTCATGTATACTCAAATGCATGATGATAACGTCAGTAACACGGTAGGAAAATGAGTTATCAGAATATACGACAGTATACTAGATTTTTATTATTTCATGCATTATATTGTAGAAATTAGAATTAGGCTGTTTATCGTGTTAGGGTGTGTTTAGATCGG